>UCOK01006119.1:16078-47456 GCA_900474325.1 Synergus umbraculus | reverse complement strand
GGCCCACACTGGGCAGTTGATAAACAATGCCCTCTATACCTAGAAGAAAAGGAAATTCGTCGAATCTCAGCTCAATTTGACATTAGCGTCAAAAAAGCTGCCTACCTCTATAAAAAAGAAAAAACATCATCACAAGGAATGCAGAATATTGACTCTGCCATTGCATCTAACCTTAGAGCCTCTAACCCTCCTAACCCTAACCCTCCTTCTCCTACTTTTAGTTTTGCGAACTTCCCATCCCTAGGAGATGTTGATTGTGACTCTATTCTCGCCAATGGAACAGATTTTCTACAAAAATTCAGCCAAGCCGTAAACAAATCCCCCTCTTATCCTAAAACTCACAACCCTCCTCCCTCCTCTCCATATCATAAAAAACCTCAAACTCAATCCCATGCTAGATCTACCCCCTCCAGTCCTCAATCCTTCTCACACCTATACACACGACCCTCTAGTTCATTTGGTAATGGTGTATGTCTTCAAAGCCGTTCTGAAAACCCTACACCTCATCCTTCTCAACCTTCTGCAACTCCTGTATTTTCTACGGAAAGTCAACCTAATGAAAATGATCTAAAACAGATGATTTCGTCTCTCATAATGCTCCTTCAACGTTTTGCCCCTCTACTATCCCTATTAAGTGGTGGTCTCTTAAACTCTCAATATCCCCAACTGGTAACCATTTTCCCCTTTTTGTTCTTGATATTTTCATTATGGGTGTTTTGGAAAAGCTAAGAATACTACAATGGAACTGTCGTGGAATAAACAGTAAAAAGGGTTCTTTGGAAAGAATTGCTCACGACTATGACATTATCCTGCTAAATGAAACTTGGTTAAAGAATAAACATCGATTTTCTCTAAGGAAATTTAATATTTTTAGGAAGGACCGTTCCTCTGGTATTGGTGGTGGTTTGATTATTGCCATCAGAAATGACACTTTTTTCTCTGAAGTAAAAATTTTAGAAATTCCCAATTTATTAGATACTTTAGCGATCTCTATCCCCTCTAATTGTGGAGAACTATTAATAATAAATGTTTATAGAAACCCTAGAGCTCTTGTCAATGACATAAATTGGAACACTTTCTTTGATTCCTTTCGGTTTGATTTCTCATCTATATTCATAGGCGGTGATTTTAATTGTCACCACCAGTCCTGGGGATGTGATGGAGCCTGTTCGTCCGGAGTTAGACTTAACACCTCAATTCAAGATTCTGATCTCCTCATCTTAAATGATGGCTCTCCTACTCGCTTTTCACGACCTAATCAATCTAAGTCTGCTATTGATCTATCTTTAATTTCCAGCAATCTTTCCCCCTTGTGCTCTTGGAAAACATTAAATGACCAATTGGGCAGTGATCACTTCCCTATATCCACCATTATTGGAATTTCCTGTTCATATCATGAATTCTTTTCTCACAAATACAACTTAAAAAAAGTCTCTTGGGATGTTTTTCATGAAACCCTTTCAAAATCGGAACTAAATTTTGATAAAAATAATAAAAAACCCACCACAACGCTTGAAAAATATTATGAATTATTTGACTTAATAGATCATGCTCTTCATATAGCTGGCCCCAAAATTGAAAACATCCCAAAACGTGACTATCCATATTCTCCCCCATGGTGGAATGAGGAGTGCTCTAAATTGGAAAGGTTGAGGAAGGCTAAATTAGGAAGATTTAGACACAAATGTAACTTTGAAAACTATTTAGACCTTCAAAAATTTGAAGCTAATTCCCTAAAAGTGTTCAGAAAATCAAAAATTTTAAGTTGGAGATCATTCTGCGAATCCATAACTTCTACTTCCAGAGTTTCAGACATTTGGAATAAAATCCGTGGCTTTAGACATAGACTTTTAACAATTCCTTTTCCTGGGACCTCTCCAGCTAATACAGAAACAACTAAAAAAATGGAAAAATTCATTGAGTTATTTAACGAATTTAGATTACCCCCGTCAAATTTACCCCCCATTCCACCTTTTCCAAATTCTCCCCCAACTCATGAAAATCCTAACACATCCAAATTTCCAAGTGAACCTTTCAATCTTCAAGAGTTACGTCTTGCTATCTCCAAGTCTAAAAGCAAATCATCCCTTGGACTAGATAAAATTAATTACGAAGTAATTCGAAACCTTCCAGATAATATATTAAACAATTTATTAAACATTTATAATCTGATCATAGATGAGGGTTCCTTCCCTACCTATTGGAATAAATACCTGATTTTCCTAATTCCAAAACCAAATTCTTATAAATTTCGTCCTATCGCTCTAGCTTCCTGCTTCTTAAAACTTATAGAAAGACTAATCACTAACAGATTAAACTGGTGGCTGGAAAATTCATTAATTCTCCCACCATACCAATATGGCTTCCGTAAAAAGAGATCTACCGCTGACTGTCTTGCTATTTTCTCGACTGAGGTTCATACTGTCTTTGTCAATAAAGCATACACAATACACATACAACGATCTAATTCAATTAGGTGTCCCTTGGAAATATTGTAAATTTTTCAAAAACCTAACTACTGAAAGAGAGGTATTTTTTAGAGTAAACAATAAAAACGCAGGTCCTTATATATTCAAAAGAGGCCTCCCCCAAGGAAGTGTCTCAAGCCCAGTTCTTTACAATATTTATACTCTAAACTCACACAATTATCTTCACCCACTATGCAAAATTTTACTATATGCGGATGATATAGTCATATACTTTTCTTCTAATGACCTAAATGAATGTGTTTCGATCTTGCAAGAGAGTTTAAATGGTCTCCAAGAATATTTCAATTCTAAGGATTTAAATATATCTGTTGATAAATCCAACCTAGTCATTTTCACTCCAAATAAATTAATCCCTAATAACATCCTAATTTCTCTCAATGACCAGGTTATCTATCCAGTTTCTGAGGCTAAATTCTTGGGTATTCTTTTCGATTCTCATCTTACTTGGAACCCCCATTTAAAAGCCCTTTTAGAAAGGCTTGAAAAAGTTGTTAATATTATAAAATTTCTGAGAGGAACCTGGTGGGGTTCTAGCCCTAGACATTTATTAATGCTATATCACTCTTTAATCAGAAGTGTTATAGAGTACGGTTGCCAAGCCTTATCTATCAATCGAAAAAATACACATAAAATCCGAAAATTCCAAAATAGAGTTTTAAGACTAATCCTAGGGTACAGAATTTCTACTCCCACCCCAGTAATGTTTGCAGAACTAAAAGAACCTCCCCTATATCTTCGATTGAAATTCCTCAATAGAAAATATATTCTAAAAATTTTTTCCATAGAAGATCACCCCTTATTCCACTCTTTAAATACCCTTAATGAACTTACACAGAGAAAAGATACACTTAAATTAAGAACATCCTTTCCTCTCCTCAATGCCTACATCTTTCTCAACAAATACGTTCAATATATTATTAATTCTTCAACTCTTATAAATTATCTTCTTGATTATAATATCCAATTTGAAAAACCTAATATTGATTTTCAAATGGGAGAGAAGCTACAAAAAAGCCCATCCCCTAATTTGGAATTCAGAAGTTTTATGGAAACATATCACAATAATGAATTCCTTTTCTTTACGGACGGATCCAAACTAACTGACTCCCAAAACACTGGAATTGGTATCACATGCCTCTCTATTCAAATCTTCAATAAACACAAAATATGTCACCTAGCATCTATTTTTACAGCAGAAGCGATTGCGATTTGCGAAGCTCTAGATATCATTTTAAAAGACCAGTTATCTCCTGCTGTTATCTGCTCTGACTCTCGCAGTGTACTTCATGCTTGCTTAAATTTCAATTATCTATCAGCAAATTCCTTTTATATATTCAAAATTAGAAATCTTTTACATTTGGCTCAAACACAAAATATTATCGTCCACATTTACTGGATACCTGCACATAGAGGGATCTTTGGGAACAAAATTGCTGATAAACTTGCTAAATTAGCTCATAAAAACCCATCAACCATGGAAGACAGAATCCCACACACAGATCTATATGAAATTGTCTCCTCTCAACTCATCAAAACCACTAATTCATATTTAAAAGCAGAAGGTGAGGGAAGGAACGTAGGTCTCTATTATTTTGCTAACTTCTTCTCTGAAACACCTAAACCGTGGTTTTTTCAAACTACTTTAAAAAGAAGAGATGTAGTGAGCCTGTCCAGAATTAGAAGCAACCATTACGCCCTGGCTGACAGCTTGGCAAGAAAAAATTTCACTGACTCCTCTTCATGTCCATGTGGACATGAAACGGAGGACATTAACCATGTTGTATGGGCTTGTCCTCGTTTTCTTGAACAGAGAAGAACTTTAGAAAGATCTTTAATCAAATCTAAAAAGTTTCCACCTTTCAGTGTGGAGGCTTATCTCTCTGATCCAAACAGCTACTCTTCTCAATTAATAATAAAATTTCTAAATAATTCTAATTTATCTCAATAATTAATTTTTAACTCATTTATTTATACCTTCAAATTCATTTACTCTTCATGCTTTGAAATTCAAACTTTAAACGGCCTGCGAACCCCACTGATCTGAAATCACCAACCGCACATTCAAATATTGAATTTCCCGCCAAATACGCAAGTTACTACTACTAACTCCATCTACAATACAACATATATGTCGTAACCATGGAGATATCAGAATATGTAGAGTTATAACGCCTTTAGCTATGGCCTGATAGGTCTCGCTCTTACCGAGCAAGGGATTCCACTGCGGCAACCTGGAAATCTCTATGGACCTAGTGCTAAAAACACTAACCCAAAGAAGAAGAAGAATATATTCCAATGCACACATGTAATTATTTTCGTACTTTCGACCGGGTAGCAAGAAAAATAGTATACACTACACGGGCAGAAATTTGAGAGCCCTTGTAGTGTAATATACTATTTAATAATGTATTTGTTACATTGACTAATTTATTCAGTTTTTTTATTTTTACGAATTTTCGACCGGATAGGAAGAAAAATAGTATACATTACTCGGGACGAAGGTAGATCATCCTTTCCGGCGAAGGAATAATCTACTTTCGTCCCTAGTAATGTAATGTACTATTGAAGGATGTTCAAGACATTTTAAGACATTGTATGAGACATTAAGTAATTTTAAAGACTTTTAAGGGATTCAAGGGATTTTACGAGATTTTATTAGATTGTGAGAAATTTCATGACATTTCATGGGAGTTTTAATAATTTCAAGGAAGGAATTTTATGATATTATAGGGATATCTAGTCATTTTAAGGACTTTTAAAAAATTCGAGAGATTTCACAAGATTTCATATCATTTCATGGGATTTTTAATAATTTTAAGGGATTTTCGGTTTTTATAGGATATTTAGTCATTTTAAAGACATTTAAGGAATCCAAGAAATTTTACGAAATTTCAGTTCATTTTCAGGAATTTTAAGAGATTTAATCAGATTTAATGGGACTGAGTAATTTTAAGAAATATCAATTGAATTTATAAAATTTGAAGGAATTTCATCAAATTATATTTCAAGAGTTAAAATTTCTCAATTATTTTTTCTACTAGCAAAAGGTGTGCAAAAACGAAAAACTAATCACGCGCAAAGCGCACTTTTCATAATTGCTACTTAATAATAAATAACAGCTTCCAAGAAAAAATAATGAATTCCAACTGAATATTCGTAAAAGCGAATAATTGAAATTATTTTTGTAAACATTTCTTATTTTCTTACCTCATAAGATGGTTTCTCGGCTATTACTTCACATACATCTATTTTTCCTTCATTGATAATTTTTCCAATTTCGGATTCTGAAGTTTTAAGAAGAAAACCGTTCAATTTCAGCTTGGAAACTTGATCTACATTTATCTTCTTTAGTTCTTTAATAGATTCGCGAAGAACAATTTCTCCTTTTGGTTTTAAAATTTGTAGGGATTTTTTAAGCGCCTCATTACTTAAAACAAATGGATTCCCAAATCCAGAAAGGATTACATCGATAGACGATGGACTGCGATTAGCTAAAAAAAAGAATGATTCATAAACATTTTCATCTTTTTAAAAATATTTTTCCAAAATTGTGCTTAATTACAAATCTTTATAATTTTAGAAGCTTTAATTTAAACTTAAGGGTCTTGGAGCCAATTTCTGTAATCAAATATTAAATAAAAAATTTTTTTCCTCCGTAGAATTAATCGATTTTTAACTAGAATTATGCGTACAGAGCGAGAAAATATCTAATTCACATACTTTCTAAGTAAAATGAAGATATTGAATTTTGAAGTCAGAGTTTGAATTCTTCGTTTTATGCAAAAAGTATTGAGATTAAATTCTTTTTTGCTCTGTATGTAGATTTATATTTGAAAAAAGATTAGTGCTACAGAGCGACAAAATATTTCTCTATAATTTCTGAAATAAGACAAGGAATTAAAAGTTTTTATATTTAAAAAATTGAAAATTCTCAATTAGTTTGCATACTTTTGAAAAATAAGCTGAGATTTCCTAATTTTGCGATTATGCTGTTAAAAATTGGATAATTCCAATATTTTTCATGCAAATTTTATGCAAATGACACAACTTGGAGTGACGATGTATATATTTATAGAAAGACGTACAATTCAAGAAGATGTCAACATTTTCCAGAAATGTTTCACCAGAATCACCAACAACTTTTTTAACCTCTGCAGTCAAATCTCGACAATCATCAGTAGTTTTATCTGAAGACAAAACTAAGACTTTGTAGCCTTGTTTCACGAATTTGTTCATTTTTAAACCAAACACATCAATTTCAATTCGCAAATAATCACCAATTCATAAACGTCAAACGTGGAAAATCAAGTCGAAGAAAATGCAAGAAAAACCAAGAAAACGAAAAAAAGTCAATCAGGAAAATGTATTGATAACATGAGTTCAAACCAGGGATAAGAACGAGGAATGACTGAGTAGAATTTATTACGTTTTACAGATAATTCTACGTTACGTATGTATGTACAGTGCCCTGCATTAATGCCTTCCCTTGTAAACCTGTCAACCCAACCGTGGTTCCCATTAGAATCGGTAGGTATAGATTGGTCCATAGTTCCAGTTGGTCATAATTTCAATTGGCCACAAAATCACTAAAAGTTACCATAAGTTACTAAATTTTATAAACACTGTTTAAAGTAAAGACTAGAAGGGAGTTAGGTTGGCGAAAGTAGCAGCGTTTTAATTGGTTTGTTTCATTAAGATTTTTTCTAATGCGCATTGCCATCTAGTTTCCACCTACACCGGAGTTTTCGAATTTAGTGATGTTGTGGCCAATTGAGATTATGGCCAACTGAAACTATGGACCAATCAATACCTACCTAGAATCTTATGTAAATCAGGGTTGGAAAGGCAGAAACTCATGAGAGTGACAGAGATAGGCAGATCTGTTTGTCTCTTTCACTCTCATGAGTTTCTGCTTTAAGCTGATGTTTTCTGCCGACATGAGACTGCACCTTAAGAGAGAAAAAAGTATACTTCTATCTTTTTCTCTCTCATTAATTATAACGCAACGCAAAACGCAATCATGTGACGTCACCTTAAGGCCTGATTACACGCTTTTAGGAAAATGTCCTTCTTCTCACTCTACCATGTGACTACATATCTCATAAGTTTGTCCCATTCTCGCACATTTTCCACTTTGCATGCGGAAAATGTGCGAGAATGAGACAAACTTATGGGATAGTCACATGGTAGAGTGAGAAGAAGGACATTTTTCTAAAAGCGTGTAATCAGGCCTTTAAGGTTGGCATCGCCATGAACTAGTCCAATGGCGGAAACTTTGAAATTAGGAATAAAAATGAAATAAAATATAATGTTAATATGAATAAATTGTTATGAAAAATAGGTTTCTAGATTATGTAGTAAATATAGAAGAAAATTAGATTGCAAGATTAATTATTTATAATTTATTTATCTCTATATAAAGTAATTCAAAGCATCTTCGCGTTTTGTGTTTATGGTCCGTTGAGTTTATTGTATTTAGACGCATTATTGACGGTTTTAGGTGAAAAATATTTGGGTGAGTATTAAATAATTGGTATTATAAGATAGTATAAAATATTAAACCAATTGAGTATAATATACAATATCTACACAGTTCAGTTGAAACATAACCTCAAATGCTTGATTTGACTGCATGCTATATTTATTCTATTATTCCGCTTATATACATATATCTATTTCTTAATTGATATAAATAAATTATAAATAATTGATATTGCAATCTAATTTTCTTCTATATTTACTACATAATCTAGAAACCTATTTTTAATAACAATATATTCATATTAACATTATCATTTATTTTATAAGTCATGAGAGTGACAGAGATAGACAGATAGGTTTGTCTTTCTCACTGCAAAATCGTGACGTCAAAGGGTGGGAGTGTTATGCCCCACCACTTTCGAACGAAAAAAGGTCCAGCCTAGCTATGCCGCAGGCAACGCCAAGCTCCGAAGCTCGATGCCAAGCCCCAGAGGTCCCAGAGGGACAGACAGGGAGTTTAGATTATTCTCAACTTTAGAGTAGGAAACTCGTCGCTCCTCCATTGGGAAATTGTATTTTGTATTTGATTCCCATAATTTTCTTGTTCTTCAAATGTAATTATTCAGACCATAAATTGTTTTGTGATTTGAATTTTCCCGGTTTCTCTCTTTCTCTCTCTCTGAACGTGTGTGAGAACGTGGCTTGTAATTGTATGTTTGTCGATAGTTTGCTCGCATGGAGCCGCTCTATGTGCTTTGCACTTCCCCGGGGAGAAAAATCACGCGAGTGAAATTCAGCGTATAGAGCTTTTGTGAAACGAAATTAAAAGTGTGATCAACAAAGTGTTCTCGAATCGACATCCTAATCGTGTTTGTGAATTTCAGCCAGGTGAGCGATAATCAAGAATATCGAAAGCAGCAAGTCATCTAGCGATTCAAGATGGCAGAAGGCCAGGACACTCGTAAGAAAATCACCGTTAATATCAAAACGCCGAAAGACAAACAAAGTGTGGAAATTGAAGAGGATGCATCAATCAAGGATGTAAGTGTGTTGTACCTGTAGAGGAGAAATTTATTCAATCGTCAATTGTTGGTCAACGGAGAAAACCGAGATTTATTTGGATCTTTTTCTGGGTGAAGGGAGGGGGGTTACATTTGCTAATTTCTAATTGTTATTTTATATACATATTTACGCAGTTTAAGGAGGCAGTTGCCAAGAAATTTGACGCCCAGCCGGAACAAGTGTGCCTCATCTTCGCCGGGAAAATCATGAAGGATCATGAGACCCTTGGCACGCATAATGTCAAAGACGGCTTGACAGTGCACCTCGTTATCAAATCACCACGAACTGCTGGCAGTCAATCCAATCAAGACACATCAACCAATCCACAGAGAACCCAGGGTGAGTCAGCTGGGTCAGGTGGGTGACCGACTCACTCACTTACTCGCTCGCTTACACTATATTATTGCTTTATTTATTGACACATTTATTTTCTCCAACTTCCAGGCAACTGCTTTTTTTTTCTTCTCTCTTTTCTACATTTCATAAGACTCATGCAATTAGCATAAGCTGGTTATGACGTCCAGACGTTCACATTAAAAATTTGCACTAGTCATTACAAAACTAATTAGAGAGTCAAGGTGGTCGCTAGGATGCCGAGTCGAATTGTGATTTTTTAAATCGTTGAAGCGGTCATTTATTTGTCCTGGGGAGAAAGTATTTCTGCATTTTTAAGTTTTTAACAAAATTTTCTAATTTTACTAGTATTTACAGTAAAACAAAATTCGAAAACATTAATTATTCTTGATATATTTGAAATATCGTAAGCGTATAAAAGTGAACAACTAAAGTACCTAGATTAATCTTTGAAATACAAAGTATTGTTATTAACGTGGCTTCATCTGTTTTATCTGAATTTTTTCGCATTATTATTTTTTTTTTTGCTTTCTCGTAGGGGAAGCTTTGTTTTCGATACATTTTCTAATATTTTTAAAATCGTTTAATTAAACTTTCCTCACGTTTCGCCCTATTAACTTAAAGAAAGTTGTAGATAAATTGATGAAATTTGTAGGGTATATTGGCACCACCAATATCTCAAAACGTGCCGTAGGATTTTTCAAAATATTGAATTTAAAAATTTTTATGTATATTTTGAATTTTTGTAAAATTGATTTTTCGACTATAGCTTCTCAAATAATGAAAATTCAAAGCTTATGTAAAGGAAAGAAAGAATCTTTGCGTCAAAACAAATCGATTGACCTGTATGATTAATGAATTTTATTGAATTTTAAGAAAATTATGATTATATCATTAACAAAAAAATATAAATATAGTTAAATAGACATAGAAAATAGACATTTATCTATTAATAAACCTAATAATAATATTAAATTATAATTTATTTAACAGATTTTAGGTTTCGAAGGATTATAAAGAATTTCCAGGCATGCTTTGAGGTTCTCTGGGTTACTTATGATTTCAAGAGATTTAAAATAATTTTAAGGGATTTTGAGAGGTTTCTAGGAAATTAAACGGATTATAAGAGATTTTTATGATATTTAAAAAATTGCTTGGAATTCTAAAGGATTTCATGAAATTTTAAGAGATTTTTAAGAAATTTGAGGGAATTCGAAGAATTTTAAGAATATTTAAAGTTTTTCATTGATTTTTAAAATATTTTACAAGATTTTGTAAAATTTATTTATTTTATATCAATTTTAATTTTAAGAGATTTTAAAGAATTTTAAAGTTCTTCATTGAGTTTAAGATATTTCAGATGATTTTGAGGAATTTTATAAAAATTAGTGAAATTTTATAGGATTCCAAGTAATTGATATTCAGAAAGAATGAATTTCGTGAAATTTTAAGACGTTTCGAAAATTTCAAGGAGTTTTAGGAGATTTCAAAAGTTGTCATGATTTTTAGAGGTTTTTACGAAGTTTTAGCGCTTTTAAAATTTTTCGTGTAATTTTAACCCTTAGCTGCCACACTGGGGTCAATTTGGCCCCAGGATTTTTTGTTTTTTGACCCCACTAGAACATCACAACGCGCTTTGTGCGCCTATATTATTACTTCATGTTACGCACTTGTGACGATTCCACGTGACCATCTCTCAACCAATCAGATCACGAATAAACTGCGGACTCTCTACAGGTCATCTATTTTTTAAGAAAGGATTCCATTTTTACCACTTCAAATGAACATTTTTTATGGATACTAAATTTTTTTTTTTCATAAATGTATCCAGTGAGTCTTCTAAAATAACTCTTAAAAATTACTAGCAAATTTTGTTTAAGGGGATATTCTACTTTATACGTTACAAAAAAGAGCTCTTTTTGAACATTTTTTTTTGAGTATATCATGAAAGATATGGAAATAAATATTTTTAGGTATGATAGAGTATGTCTTAAACTACATAAAAAAATTTTTTTATTAACTTTATTCCATGTTTATATTAAAAATAATGACCGTGCATAGGCTTCTCAAAATCAAAAGGGTAAACGGTACCAGAGAAATCTCGGTAACGGCTAGATTTAAAAAAAAATCAAAATGGATTAGAATCAGTATGACAAATACTAGGTTTGTAACCTCTAATAATTAATATTTATGAAAAAATAACAAAATGGCGGACAACAATCGAAAAAAGAAAAAAAAATCTTTTTTTTCAGTGTTTTTTTTTAAACAATTAGTAAAAATGTTATATTTTAATATATTGTAGGTTATAGACCTAGTTCAATATGTGTAGAATGTGTGGTTTAAATTTCATAAAGATCGTTCGAATAGTTTTCATAAAACCCTTGGTACCGCTTTGAAAACGCTGTTTTGAGAAAAACGCGTTTAAAACAATAACAATGCAATAAAATAAATAAAAAACAATTTTTTTACGTATTTTAAAACATGTTTTATCACACCTAAAAATATTTATATTCATATCTTTCATGACATACTCATAAAAAATGTTGAAAAATAGCTCTTTTTTTTAGCGTATAAAGTAGAATAACCCCTTAAGTCGAGAAAGTTAATAGTTGCTTCGCAACATAATTTTTTATTTTTATTAGTATGGCAGCTATCTTATTTTTGTGCAGTGTGGCAGCTAAGGGTTAAAGATTATGTAGAATTTGTACGAAAGTCAGGATCTGGTCAGGAAAATGTCAGGGAAATTGAAAAATTAAACCTTGTGGTCACCCTGTTTGAGCATAGACCTCGATTAATGTTACTTGCTGGGATAAGTCCGTTGGTGAAAAACTGTCCACGTGGTCCATAGAAGGCCCCCTAGTTATTAATTCAAATCTGAAGAGTTAGATTATTAATTTTTGATCACCTTGAATTACAAAATGTTTAACATTAATAAATTTTACTTTAAAGTCATTCATTTTTCAATTTTTTTAATTATTAATATTCAATTGAAAACATATTTAATATTTAATATAATTGAATATTTAAATTAAAATTTAAAATTATTAATGCATTTTTTTAAACTAAAGAAAATTAAATTATTTAAATTTAAACCAAGCTTCATTATGATTAGAATTTTTTGTTATTGCTTGTAAATTTAAAAGATTTTTTTGTTCTTTAGAGATAAAAAATTTATAGTTGGTATCTTTTATTTTGTTCTTGGTATTTAATATACTTCTAACATTTTTATCAATATTAATATCCAAATGCGTAGCGAATTTTTGTGTTTTCATACTATTTGTAAAAAAAAATTCTTTATCACTCTGATGTCTTTCAAATTCTTTACTGTTATGTATTTGTGTGTAAAAAAATGTCTGATATTGATAAGGGAAGCACGCGTTTATGAATACTTTTTAGTATTTGTATTTTTTAAGCGATAAATAGATTAATTGCATTGGCGTAATACATGTGGTAACCGCAGCTTGTATTCAAATAGAGAGCTTGAGAATAAGAGCTTTTCTTTTGCAACGTTCACGAACATAGGTTGAACTGGTTAAATATTTAATATGATGCGATCCCATCATATTAATCACCACTAGGGTCGAGAAAAATTTTTTTAAAAATATATATATATGTACTACATAAAGAGAATGGAATTGAAACGTTTTGTGTTTCGAATAAATAGTTTAATTTTAGAAAGCGTATTTAAAATTTATTTAAAAACTTATATTGCTATTTAAAGTTCGTATCTAATTGTAAAATTTGGCCCCTTTATAAATACAATTTATTTCAATTTAAAAGTATTTGAAGACGTTTCAACAGATTGTAAGAGATTTTAAGAAATTCAAAAATATTTTTTAGGAATTTTTAAAGTGAATTTTACGGGATTTTAAAAGTTTTAAATGATTTTTTAGATGAATTTTAAAAGTTGTAAAAGTGTTGGAATTTTCAAGACTTTTAAGAGTTTCTCCAAATTGCAAGAATGATCAACCCCTTGATAAAGTACAAAAGTATTTTGTATCATTATAATTAAGTATAATAAGGTACCGCAATACATACATTACGTGCGGGAAAATGTGAAATGTTTTATCTGTGTTTCTATTAAAAGATTTAAAACTTTCAATCGAAAAAAAAAATCTCTAAAATTAATCAGAAATTTGGTGAGCAAAAATTTGTAAACAACCTAAACTTGATTTTCTTGACTCATAGATTTGTAGTGGCATGAAGGTGTTTGTTTTACTTATGTAAAGTATAATTTAATTATCATTTTTTCTGTTCTTAGTGGAAATTGTTTTTTTTTAATTTCCACTAAAATGGATCGTAATCGTCCTTTAATTAATATTTAAAGGTTCATCTGATGTAGGTGTCAGTCCATTCGGCTTGGGAAGTTTGGGAGGCCTCGCTGGATTAGAAAACCTTGGAATGGGATCGGGTAACTTTATAGAATTGCAACAACGAATGCAGCGTGAATTGTTGACAAATCCAGACACAATGAGACAAGTTCTTGACAATCCACTGGTACAAAGCTTGATGAATGATCCAGAAAACATGCGTGCTTTGGTAACTGCGAATCCGCAGATGCAAGAACTTATGCAACGGAATCCGGAAATTAGCCATATGTTAAACAATCCAGAACTTTTACGGTAAATATCAAATTCTATTGTTTTCATATTCACTAGCAATTATGAAATTCTACAAAATTCTTTCAAGAGTCGCACAGGATGTTTCAAAAATCATTAAAATCTTTAAAAATCTCTTCAAATCTCTCCATATTATTGAACGCTTTCTAAATTCGGCAAAAATTTTTTAAATCCCTTAAAATTTCTTGAAATTCTATGAAATCCTTTAGAGTTCTATGAAATATTTTTAAATTATTCAAAATTTCTAGAAAAACTTAAAATTTTACGTTAAACAATAAAATTCGACAATGAGATTTTGATGAAACTAAAGTTCGCAATCTTTACAACGAATCTTATGTCGTATAAAATCAAATAATCAATTAGTTTGTTTAATGGTTGATTTTGAGGGTGATCCTTGAGGGGTAGGTGGATGAAGTATTTTTGGACTTCTTGAGACTTTTAATGGAACCATTTAATGCAATAAAAATTTGGGTCTTCTAATTAGGAGATTTATTACGATTTGTTTTATACCAATTGATTGATTTTGAAGGTGATCTTAGAGTGGTAGGGCGATCATACTATTTTAGGCTTTTTTGTACATCAAATGGAACTATTTAAAATAATAAAATTTGATGTCTGGAAGTTTGGTGATTTTTAACAATTTTCCATGCTTAAGGGATAATAATTTTGGGAATGATCATATAGTGGTAGGACGATTAAAATAATTTAGGCTTTGGACATCAAATGGAACCATTTAAAACAACAATATTTGAGGTCTTTTGCTTTTTAAAAAATAAAATGTCGGTTGTCGTAAACATTGCGAACTTCAGTTTCAATAAAATTTCATTGAATATGTGGAATTGACCTAATTACTAACAGTTCCTTGACAAAGAAAATTAAAAATACAAAGACACGCGATAAGCGAGCTCAGCATGTAGAGACCTCAATGTAGAAATACAGAAAGACGGAATTGATATCTTATTATTATTAATTATAATTAGTATATAAATATAATTAAATAAAATTTTTGGCCGCTTTTTTTACGATTTAGTCCCAATGTGTTATCGTTTAAAGTTAATTTATTTGAATTGTTTATTTTTCTTACAGTCAAACGATGGAACTGGCTCGCAATCCATCGATGCTGCAAGAGTTGATGCGTTCGCATGACAGAGCTCTTTCAAACTTGGAAAGTATTCCTGGTGGATACAGCGCACTTCGCCGAATGTATAGAGACATACAGGAACCCATGTTGGCTGCAGCAGCAAATGAAAGAAATCCTTTCGCAGCTCTAGTAGAGAATAATGGTCCAGACAATCAACCGAATCCTCAACAAGGTCAAGAGAACAGAGATCCATTACCCAATCCATGGAATAGTGAACAGGGTGAAAACAACACAACTGCACCACCACCACCACCACCACCTACAGGTCAAGGCAGAGGAGGACTTTTTGAATCGCCTGGAATACAGAGTCTCACAACACAAATGATGGAAAGTCCAACTCTAATGCGGAACTTGCTTAATGCACCTTATACGCGTTCTATGTTGGAAGCAATGGCTGCTGATCCAGCTATGGCGAACAGAATCATGTCGGCAAACCCTTTCTTCAGGCTGAACCCACAAATGCAGGAACAAATGAGATCAATGATGCCGACTATGATACAGCAAATGCAGAATCCACAGATGCAGAATGTCGTATCCAATCCGGAAGCTCTCGCAGCTATTATGCAAATTCAACAAGGTATGGAGCAACTGAGGACTGTCGCCCCTGAGTTTGTTGAAAAGTAAGTGATTTTCGATTAAGTATACATAAGCTAATTTGTTATTGTATTTATAGACTGTGATAATAATAGTTCTTTATCTGTGAATATATAACTAAACAACTTTGGTTTTCTTTCATTTTATTTTAGTATGGGAATGACACTTCCACCGCCAATAGGAGGTACTCCGGCTACTGGAGCTACAACAGAAACTACATCACCAAATACAACCCCTGCTCAATCAATGGATCCAAGCCAGCAGCAGAGCTTTTCTCAGTTTATGGCTCGAATGGTTTGTTAATTTTTTTTGTTAATGATTTTTAATGGGAAATCAGAAATCACATCGATTCTGGTATGGGAGCGTAAAAAGGCTCTCAACCAACTTTCGGAAAATAATAGGGTGGCCCCAATATGGTCATACAGGGTTCAAGGGGAACGAAAAAGCGGATCAACTGGCTAAAAGAGGAGCAACAGATAGGCCAATTGGCCCAGAGCCCTTTCTGGGCTTGGCATCCTGCTGTACCAGGCTGGAGATCTAGAAATGGGTGGTGCGATAGTACAACAACCACTGGGCGCAAGTTAATGGGTATAGGCAGGCAAAAGCCATCCTGGGCGATCGTTGTAGGAAGGATTTGGTCGGTACCATCCTTAACTAGCCGAAGAGAGATGTAAGGATAATGATACAGATACTGACAGGGCACATCCATTTGAATTACCATAAGCACAAAATGGTGCTGACACTTAGCCCCGCTTGTCGTAAATGTGGGAAGGACGATGAAACGTCCCTTCATGTCTTATTTCGGTACCTGGCGCTTGCTGGGCTCCGACAACAAACCCTCGGGTCAGCTATGATGAAACCAGAGATAACAGCCACAGGCATTCTAGGCTTCGTTAAGGGCATGTGATACTTTACCATAAGAGCAAATTAGTTATACCAATTATACATTCATAATAATAAATATTTTTAGCTAAAAAGAGTTAATAAACCTTCCTCTATATGATGCGAAGGTTTATTGACTCTTATTTACTAAAAATATTTATTATTATTAATGTATAATTGGTATAACTAATTTGCTCTTAGGTCGCGGCCCGTCAACGAGTAGAGACGCATTTGTTTTTAATATTCTCCCACTCTTCCACGTCAACTTCAGATGCTTTGCCCGCTATTTTGTATTCTCTGTATTCGATAACTCGAAAGCCGAGAATATAAACATTTAACTATTTTTATGTAACACATTATAGGAATTCGAAATTATCGTAGAATGTATTAGATTTTTGTAAAAGAACCCCCAATTTTTTCCCATTTAAATCAATAATTTTTGTTCATTTTCTGCTCTCGTCTTCATTTTCCTTTATTGACTTTAAAAGTACTTAAGTAAATACAGTTAAATAAATCAAATTCTTGAGTAATCTATTTTAAACAGGAATTAATTTCGAATGAAAACAGAAATTATTTCACAGTTTTGTGAATTAACTTAAAAACCGATAACAAGAGCGTCCCTAATAAGAGCTTCGAGTGTAGTTCAATGTTTATATTCTAGGTTTTCGAGTTACCGAGTACAGAGAATACGAAATAGCAGAACAAAATCTGAAGTTAACTGTGGAAGAGTGGGGGAATAAGACGTAACACCAGTAAACTTATGCGGCACTATAATTCCACCAAGTTTCATTCAAATCGAACGACCACTTGCAAATCCTGATTTATCTGACATGGACTTATCCTAGTTTTAGACAGCAACATGCCAAACACTGCTATTGAAATATCTCAATTGCATTTCAAGATTTATTTATTATTTACAGGTTTCGGCAATGGCCCTGAATCAAGGAGCAGAAGTGGACGGTCAAGTTCCTCCCCCAGAGGAACGTTATAGAGCACAGCTTGAGCAGCTTACGGCAATGGGATTTGGAAACAGAGACGCTAATTTACAAGGTAAGCAGTTCGTCTTCCTTGCAATATGAAGACAGTTTCTACACTGAAAAAAAGTTTCGTATAGCAGCTATGCTGACAGATATACTCACTGGACGGATCGGGTCGATTTCTTACGTCGATTTAGTATAGACGCGCTGCTAGGGTTGGGCGATTCTGGAATGATCTTTTCCACTCAAAAGATCAATCTTTTGAACCGATTCTTTACTAATCGATTTTTTGCTGGATCGATTCTTTACCCTCAGAATCGAAGAACCAGTTCTCGTCCCATGTGGCTGTTCATTTTGCGCTTTGCGTTTTGAGCCTGCATGGGATTCCACCCTTGTAGTTAGAAAAAGGGAGATCCGAAACCTTTCATGGCATTAAAGTAGCAT
This sequence comes from Synergus umbraculus, assembly GCA_900474325.1. NCBI lineage: Eukaryota > Metazoa > Arthropoda > Insecta > Hymenoptera > Cynipidae > Synergus > Synergus umbraculus. Next base: position 29,413 of record UCOK01006119.1, on the reverse strand, counting down.
TATGTAGGGCGCTAGACTTAACCGCATTGAATATATTGAAGAAAGAATCCTATTCTAAAAAGGTCATAGACATCGAATATCGAAATATCGCTGGAGAAAGAGGATTGTATCAGAAGAAGTGTACAAACATCGATTGAAATTGAAAAAATCAGCAGAGGAATAGTATATTGCCTCGACCCGATTCATGCATTTAATTTTTCATTACACCGCAAATCGAAATTCAACTTGAGATGTCTAGAGTTTCGTAGGGGGTGTTAGGGGGTCCAGGGGCGGAGCTCCAATGGGTGGTTCGGGCAGCGGAGCCCCCCGAAAGGAAAAAAAAAATTGTATTTTACTTTTATATTTACTATTAGATTTTACTTTAAAAGAAAATACTGTTTTTTTCCAACCTTCAATATTGACAGACGCGCTCGATCCTGATCGAAATATATAGATTGAAGTTGGCTTTAAGATAAGTTGACTCAAAGCTCGCGAAGGATGAAATAAGTGAGGTAAGGCATATGTAAATGTGCGAGTGGACAGAAAAACACCGCCATTTTGATTTATCTGTCACTTTCTTCCCTAAACTAGAAAACTCGATTTTTGATGCGCTTCACTGGCATCGAGAGTCCAATTTTTGATTGAGGTGTGATGAAAAATATTTTGTTACGGAGTAATACAAGGGGGTGGGGTCTTAAAGTAGGATTAAAATGCGTTACGTAATTTAAGTAATGTCCCTAAGTAAAAACAATGCGACGTTTGGAATTGGATTCGTTAACAATGTGCTGCATTAATTTCACTAATTTTCCTATTATAAAAAAGACACACATGAAAAATCTCGAATTGAAAAGAATCGAATATCTAACTTCGAGTTTAGAGCATTGAATATTGAAAAGAAACATAGAAAGGCACTTGTATTAAAAAAGTATGGGCATTTAATGTAGAAAAGAACATAGAAAGGGAAGTAGTGGCACTAGTGAGACTAAAAAGAAGTCAGTGGCACTAGTGGAGTAAAAATTTACTGACTTATTGATTATATCACAAGCAGTGTGAACTTGGATATAGATCGATTAAGCAGTTACATAGTAGTTTGTCTTTGTAAGTAGAGTTGGCGCAACTGAAAAGTATTTTATTAATAATCAGTAAGTCTTTACATAGCACATAAAAGACGTGAGACATGTGCACGACGTGCATGTTATCGAAGATAGATACTCTGTGTGTGTTTTTGCCTGTCTATGATAGTGCGCGTAAGAACTAGAAAGGAAACTCGATGGAGATTTTAGTCACGACAACTTTATGCCTGCTAATCTCCACCGAGATGAATTTGGTAACTTCACGCCGGCTAAGCAGACACTAAAAAGAGCGTTTTTATGAGGGTTGGAGGGGGGGGGGGGGGATCAAAAAATAATATTAAGAAAGTGTTGATTTTTGAAACTAAAATGAAATTATTGAATTTGAGTTTGCATCTATACAACATTCCATGTTTTGTTTCAGCCCTGATCGCGACATTTGGAGATGTAAACGCTGCTGTTGAGAGATTGCTCGGCAATTCACAAGTTTCTATGAGCTAACCACCAATTAGTAACGCCGTTATTCCACTGTAATCAATAATTTACTCCCGATATACTTCTTGCCTCGAGAAGGTGGCAGACGTTTGAGGTAATTTTGACTCGAAAAATTCTAAACTTCTACCCAGGCTCTTGTTAAAAAAATACACGCTACTGGCTCGTTCAGAGTTTATTTTCTTTTTTAATTGAAACGGTACTTACCCGGTTATGCCATGCTAGCTGAGTAGGTACGACGAGAAACGCACGAGTTTCAGTATCTTGTGAATAAATATTTCATCTGTCTGTATATTAATTGATGTGCTATAAAGAGTATGTAACAATTGCACCGGCATTATACACTTGAGTGCAACATTATTGATTGTTTAGTTTAGTTATTGATATATTATTAAGTGATGTAACAAAATCACAAGGTCCCTGCTAGCTACGGACCAGCCTCGCTCTATTAGTTCTTTTCAGCTCTTTTAAGCTCTATAATTATAATGAACAATTGAACATACAACTTGCATGGAACATCGATCAATAGTGTCAACTGCTGCATTTACACAATCAAATTTTTATAGTAATTCTCATGCATTTTTTACCCTGCAATCGAAAAAAGAAAAATTGAAAAAAATGCTAACATTATAGGTGATTGCAGAAAAGGAACGCTAACACCAAATAGTTAAATATGGTAATTGCTTTTTACTAAAGGCAATAAGGGAGTTAAGTGCTATACAGAGAATTTAGTAATACATCATTATTTTTCAAGGTTCTTTTCACGAGCAATCTGACAGCGACTTGCTGAGTATATAGCTTTAATTGGTGTAAGGGAGTTGATTTCAAGATCTAACCTCGAAATTCGAACTCTTCGTTTTACTTGGCAACAGGGACGGTTAGACTCTCTCTCTCTCTCTCTCTCTCTCTCTCTCTCTCTCTCTCTAACACCTTAGAATAGAAAGAGAGGAGGTCCCTTTCGGATTTGAAAATGTCAATCCATTTCCAAAAAATGTATCAGAATCACACTGCATACATCTCTTTTTATCCCAAGTTCTAAGGCATTAAAAAGAGAGATCCGTGCAAATTCGAAAATTTTCACATCGAAATTCCACACCTGAACATAACCAATTTCTCTAAAAGGCGATGTTCCGTTCCTGTTTTCGTAAAACTTTCCGTAAAAGCTGGGCGTCAATACATTATAATTACGAATTACCTTAGAAAGTATTTCGTTTAATACTTGAAAATGTTTTAGTTGAAAGAATTACATATTTTGTAGTTATTTTGATAATTTTATGCCTGAGGAAAACTTGTAAAAAATATAAAACTTTAAGAAAAGTCTTTTGTGTAAGTTGCGCTTTATTTTCTTAAATTATGCACTTTTAGTGTACAGTATTCAATACAAAGTTTTTAACGTTTATTTGACTTTTGTTTTTAGAAGAATACTTTTTTGCAGTTCACAATCAGCAATTAAAAATGATTAGCACAATGGTTAATTGTAACTTGACGCCTTCATTTTAAACTTAGTTATTATTTGTTAGTAATAAGTTGAAAATAGTTGCTTTTTGAATTATTAATTGATTAACGCCTAGCTTCGAGATCCAAATGAATTTATTTCATTTCTAGTAACAATACATCACTGAATACGATGTAATTTATATTAGAAATTTCCACATATTTATTGTGAAAATGGTTTGAAGAAATAATGGCGTAAAGTGTTATAGGCGAGCATGTGACAAACTGAGTTGGTAAAATTGTTACATTTAATTTGTTATACATGGAGACAGAAATGCTATTACACAATATGCATGCAGATACAGGCATACTTGGATTTTAATTGTCAGTTAATATTAAGTTAGATGTGGAAAAAGGTGAATGTTGTAAATTATCTTTATCAAAGAAAGCGATTATAATTTTACTATTTTTGATTGTCACACCATTATACGAATATCCATGCGTATTATACCCATTACCTTTTGTGTGTATTCAGTATATTCCGCTGGATCAAAACATTCTCTAAAAGTATTGCGAAATAAAATTATGGTTGATTCGTAACATGAAGATTAGTCATTTATTTTTTTGTTTATCCCACTATTTTTACATTCTCATTGTCGAATGAACACTAGTCAACAAAATGTGACCTATGTGGGGTTGGAATGAGACAAATCATTTCTATGGTAGTTTTCTGTGCTGAATTCAAATCTGACTTCGTTTTTTACCAGCCTATATAATTACTTCATGTTACTTACTTGTAACGATCCCACGTGACCATCTCTCAACCAATCAGATCACGAATAAATTGCGGACACTCGACAGGTCATTCATTTTTTAAGAAAGTAGTAGTAGTATAGTATATATCACGTGAGGAAAGTTTAATTAAACGATTTTAAAAATATTAGAAAATGTATCGAAAATAAAGCTTCCCCTATGAGGAAGCAAAAACACGGAAAACAATGGTTTTTCAAAAATCCTTATATTTAACTGAATAAATTAAAATTTGTAGTCACTGTGGTCTCATTCTCTTCGTTTTTTAATGCAGAAAAAATGATAACAAAATTTACAGTGAATTCTGTAAAGGGGGCATACAACGGGTTATCAAGATGCAAGAAAATGTAATTTAATGAGGTTTGCAACAAAAATAATCACTATACAATAAAAAAAACTATTTTACCTTGATTTTTCATTTTTAAGAACGTTTTTTAGTTTTTCTCCTAATTCGGCATTTTTTATATTTTTTTAAATCTGCTAGAAAAAAATCTTCATTGTTTCTCGTGAAAAACATACCAGAACGAATATCAAATATGTAATACAATTTACTTACAATTACAGAATACATTACAAAACAAGAATAGACTGTTATAAATCATAAGAAATTTATTCTCTACTGGCAATTATGATCTGCGCGCGATTAATTTCTCGTTTTTGCACACCTTTTGCTAGTATACAAAATAATTGAGAAATTTATAATTTTTGAAATATAGAAACTTCTAATCCCTTGTCTAATTTCAGAAATCTCCACAAGTTTCGTAAAATTCTTTAAAATCCCTTTAATATCCTTCAAAATATGGTTGAAGTCCTTTACATTTCGTAAAATTACTTAAAATTACTCAATATACCATGAAATCTTATTAAAACTCTTTAAATTCCTGAAAATGAACTGAAATTTCGTATAATCCCTTGAGTCCCTTCAAAATCCTTTATATTACTTAATATCTCATAAAATATCGTAAAATCCCTTTAAATTATTTAAAATACCATGAAATATCATGAAATCCAGTAAAATTCAGAATCTGGTGAAATTCCTTTAAATTTTATAAATTCACTTCATATTCCTTGATATTCCTCAAAATTCGACAATCTTTTGTTATATCCCTTAAAATTACATACTTAAAATTCTGTAAATTTTTCTGAAATTCCTTTAAGTTTCGTAAAATCATTTTAGATTACTTAAAATTGAAATCCAATGAAATATTATGAAAATCCTTTAAATTAATGAAAATCCAATGAAATCCCTTGAAATCACAAAAGTCGTCTTAAAAACGTCTTTGGAACATTGGACGTTTTTTGGCCTGACATAGGACGTTCTAAAAAATTCTTTCAATTTTTTGCCCACTGGGTAGTTAAAATTTCTGTGAAATCAATTAATACGTTGCGAGTTTTTACCTCCAGCTTGAGTTTTTTTTCCCTGTTAGGATTTTTTTCCAGTTTTTTTCACTGCTTTGAAAACAGCAACTTTCAGCTCGCTTCACACGCTCAAAAATACGTGGTTTTCGTGCACGTGTTGAAGAAAAGATTTTATAGAATTTTTAGTATTTTTCAGGAATATTAAGAGGTTTAGACGAATTTAAAAAAATTTAAAGAGATATTTATGAGGTTTAAGGCCATGTAAGACTTACCCGATCCCTACCTTACCGAAATTTTTTTGTCTGCAACGCTACGTCTACATTTATTGAGATATCAAATTGAAAATTTCTGAAATTGAAGCTAAAGCACTAAGGTACGTTTATCTGGTATTAAATATTGACATTTGTAAAAAAAATTGTTTGAAAAATAATTTTTTTATTTTTACAAAAATTTATAGGACCAGATAAACATACCTTAGCATATTTTCTTTAACTTTAGAAATTTCAAATTTGATATCTTAATAAATATAGACGTAGCGTTGCAGACAAAAATATGTCGGTAAGGTAGGGATCGGGTAAGTCTTACATGCCCTTAAAGGATTTTACAGTTTGTCAGATAATTTTATTGAGGGATTTCAAAAGAATTTCTATACATATTGTATGATTTTTAAAAGAATTTGTAGAATTTAAAAAGGATTTCAAAGCTTGTAGTAAAATTTTAAGGGATTTTATGAGATTATTCTAATTATGGAAAGATTTTATTAGAGTTTTTAAAGATTTCATGGAATTTGATAAGATTTCTAATGATGTTAAGAGATTTTAAATGTTAAGAAATTCCAAGAAGTTCTTATGAATTTTTAGTAATTTTTGCGAATTTTAACTTTGATTTCAAGAGATTTATAATTTTAATGGGGTTTGTGGCTTTTTAAAGGATTTCAAGAGGTTTTTGGGAGTTTTAAGAAATCTTAACGAACTTTAAGCAATTTCGAAGGTTTTCATGAAATATTAAGTTATTTGAAAAGGTTTGTGAGTGTTTTAAGAGAATTCAAGGGGTTTTAAATTTTATGAAATTTCGAGGAATTTTAAGAGATTTCAAAGGATTTCAAAGAATTGTAAGGTGCTTTAACCCATTAACGTCCAGTCGGACACATTTTGTACACCTCTCTTCCCGCGCTCACAGCTATTGCATTTCGACCAAAAAAAAATCTAAAAATTGTATACTTATAGTTTGAAGTGTGCTCTTTCCGGCGGTATCACTCAAATTCTCGAAGAAAATTTTTGTTTGTTCGAAAAATGCAGTTTGAAACAAAAAAAAACATGATTTTCGAAGGAATTTTTTTTTTAAATCGAATTTTCTAGCAAAAATTTTGCAATTCGGGCGCCATTTTGAAGTTTCTAATTGTTCAAAATAACTTCACAACCTCATATTCTTTAAATTCAGAAATCGCGTCCACGATCTAGACCGATTCCAAGATGATTCCATGCCTGTAAATCTTTGAAAACTCGATTAAAAAAAAAAAAATTCCTTCGAAAATCATGTTTTTTTTGTTTCAAACTGCATTTTTCGAACAAACAAAAATTTTCTTCGAGAATTTGAGTGATACCACCGGAAAGAGCACACTTCAAACTATAAGTATACAATTTTTAGATTTTTTTTTGGTCGAAATGCAATAGCTGTGAGCGCGGGAAGAGAGGTGTACAAAATGTGTCCGACTGGACGTTAATAGGTTAATAAGAAGAATATTTTAAACAGTTTCTAAGAATTTTAAGAAGTTTTCACGAATTTTGAAAGATGTCAAGAGAGTTCTATGAGTTTTACAGTATTTTACGGGATTTTAAAGTCGTCTGGTAATTTTATTTAATTTCTCCAATTTTTAAAAGATTTTGTAGAATTTTTAAAGATTTCATGGTATTTGATAAGATTTCTAAAGATTTAAGAGATTTTAAATGTTAAAAAATTCCAAGAGGATTTTAGGGAATTCGTACATCTTTTTAATACGAGTTTTAGCTTTGATTTCCAAAAAATTTATGATTTTAATCGTTGTTGTGAATTTTTAAGGGATTTCAAGAGGTTTTTGGGAGTTTTAAGAAATCTTAACGAATTTGAAGGTTTTTCTTGAAATTTTTTTGCGCTATTAGTTTGTTTTTCTTCTTTCAAGTTCAAATCATTGAAAATCCAATCAGGTTTGCAACAAAAATGTATGCGAGATTTTCGAGACATTTCGTGACGCCACTTTTTTAAGATAGGATAATTTTTAATAATACATCTCTTCTGATGAGAATGTAAAGAATCCATCCAATTCATTATAAAGCAATCGTTTCTTTTTTTCTGGGGTGGGTGTGAGAATAGACACCGTGCGATAACCTGTGATGCCGCCAAATATAAGCAATAAGCCGCAAGCAAGCAAGCCGTGCCGTGCCGCAAAAGTCCGTCTATTGCAAGCGCAACACAACGCACCGCACCTTCACCGCACCACGGCGCACTCTTCCGCCGAAGTACGGTTTTCTGTAGGATGCCGACTCGACGATTCCCGACCCGACGAGAGAGTAGTTGAGGTTGAGCCGTTGAGCCTAAGCGGCTGAGAGCCCGGTTTCAACGTGTGTTCACCACTTCAGCCAGCATATATCTCCTTTTCTTCAGCGGCGAGACTCGAGAGTTCAGTTTCAGTTCAGTCGGTCTCCGAAGTCCGACCGTGTAGCGCGAGGGCAATTTAAAAATTTCGTGTCGCGACTCGCAACGTCATTGCTCAGCGCCAGTTGCCAGTTTCCAGTTGCTAATTCGTTGTATGTGATTCGTGGATGTGGATTGGTGCATATATACCATTTAAACCTGTTACGTTACGATAACGTAATCGCAATGGTGATAATAGAGCGAGAGAAATAAGACGAGTGACAAGAGAGCAGCTAGAAAAAACTGCCGCACGTGCGTGGTGCAAACTGCGCGGGAGGGAAATTCGAAAAAATTCAAAGTGTCGTGATAAAGTGGGTGTATAACACGCCAATCAAATCTCAGTCAAAGAGTGTCGACTCGGATTCAATTTTTTTCTCGAGCAGGATTATTCGAGAAGATATTGTAGTGAAAACGTGGACCGAAACCAGCGGAATGTGGCACGAGGTGAGTTAGCGTTCGCAGACCGCCCGATTCCTTCCTTCTTGCGTCTCTCGGGGCCAGGGACGTATTTTAACGTTCTCTCTCTCTCTCTCTCTCTCTCTCTCTCTCTCTCTCTCTCCCTCTCTCTCTCACTCTCTCTCTTTCCTTTCCTGTTCCTCCTGTCTCTTTCTCTCTTCTCTCTCCTTCTCTCTGCACCTTTTCTTCAACGATCGAACAATCTTCCACGCGAAATTCTCAAAGGTTCAAACCCTTCCTTCTTTCTTTCTTTCTTTCTTTCTTTCTTTCTTTCTTTCTTTCTTTCTTTCTTTCTTTCTTTCTCTTCTTCCTTTCTTTCTTCCTTCCGTCCTTCCTTTCTTCCTTCCGTTCTTCCTTTCTTCCACCATGGCAACAATCTTTAGTTACGATTCTTACGAAATGAAATTGACCTAATGACACTCAACACTACCACTTCTCAGAATTGAGAATTAGAATAGGATTGAAAATTGCAATTCCAGTGAATTATACCTGATTTTCCCTCCGCGTTCTCTCTTATATTAGAAATAACAGTATTAAAAAGAAGCAACTGCTATCAGCTCTGTTAATACACTTTGAAACATACAATTATAATTTATACACAATTTACTGACAATTGGTAAAATATTTCTTATACTATGCATATATAATTGGTATTACACCCAATCCAATTTAGTTTCATGTTATTCTAATTGAGGATAATACATTACACATTAAACCAATTCAAATTTCTTGTATTCAAATCACTTGATCTATCTGCAGTGCAGAATTAAATTCAACTGAATAGATCCTTCCTAACTTATATTCAAAAATGGATAATTTAAACACTTTTATGCGCACATTTCGTGAATGAATTAGACTGAATTAAGGGCATGTGACACTTTACCATAAGAACAAATTAGTTATACCAATTATACGTTCATAATAATAAATATTTTTAGTAAATAAGAGTCAATAAACCTTCGTCTACATGAGATGAAGGTTTATTGACTCTTATTTGCTAAAAATATCTATTATTATGAATGTATAATTGGTATAACTAATTAGCTCTTATGGTAAAGTATCACATGCCCTTAAATACACTTCAAATTTTTATCCTGCTTTATGGAATACGAGAGAGGTGTCATTAACGATATGTGAATAGCCGGAAATTAGATTTTTGAGATAACTAATTATATTTTTGTACATTGAAGACTAAATATATATATTGTTGACGAAAACCTGATTGGTTCCTTTGAAAATTGCGCAAATTTGTCTGAATGTATCGAATTTGAAAGCTTACCTTCAAACTATTTGCGTTGTCAAAACGATTACTAATAAAAAGGTTATATAAAGAGAGAAAATAATTTAAAGTGATAAAAATAATTATTTTTATGTGAAAAGTAAATGATTAGTGAAACGAAAAAAATATTTCAAAATATATACCTATGGTTAGTGATCATTATTTGAGAAATTAAACAGATTTTAATGTGAAGAGTAACGTTTTATATGTTTTTTTAAAATATTAACTAGCAGATCAACACGCCCGCTACGCGCACGATTATTTATTTAATTTCTTACAATCTTAAATCATTAAAAAAATCAAAGAAATTTTGCTGATACAAATTTAGAGAGTATCCAAGATTTTAAGGACATTTCGTTACATTTATTTTTTTTTTATAGAGATATTTCAAGAGGTTTCTAGGAATTTTACTGGATTTTGACCATTTTCAAGTGATTTTTACGACAGATGATTTTTTTCTAAAGATTTTATAAAATCTATTGAAATCCCTTAAAAATCCACAAAACCATTAAAATTATAAATCTCTTGAAATCCAAGTTAAAATTAGCAAAAAGCTCTAAAAATTCATAAAATCCTTAAAAATTCTACAAAATCTTTTAATAATTAGCATAATCTCATAAAATCCCTTAGAATTTTACTACAACATTTAAAATCTTTTAAAATTCTACAAACTTTTTTAAAAATCATATATATATATATATAGAGAGAGAAATTCTTTTGAAATCCCTTAATAAAATTACCTAAACAAATTTAAAATTCTTTAAACTTTATAAAATATTTTAAAACTCATAAAAATCTGTTGAAATCTTTTTAAATTCGTGAACACCTCTTAGACTTTAAATTTTTTCGTATAATATTTACAGAATTTCAAGCAGTTTCTAAAAATTTTAAGAAATTTTCACAAATTTAAAAAAATTTTCAAGAGAATTTTATGAATTTTAGAATATTTTATAGGTTTTAAAGGATTTTAAAGTTTGTCATGTAATTTTATTGATTTCTCTAATTTTTAAAAGATTTTATAGAATTTTAAAGAATTTCAGTAGTTTTTTGAGTTATAACGATAGGTTGTGGCATTTTAAGCAATTTTATGAAACAACAAGGAATATTAAAGATTTTATGGGATTTTGACATTTATGGACCAGAAATTATTTTATTTCTAGAAATTTTAAAGGATTTGGTGAGATTATATTGGATTTTCAAGAGTTTTTAATAATTTAACGAAATTTCATGCAATTTTGTGTAATTTTAAGAGGTATAATGAGACCATGGGATTTTAAGTAATTTAAAAAAATGTCAATCGATTTGGCAAAATTTAAATGTTAAAGGCATTTTAAGATATTGTATGAGATCTTAAGTAATTTTAATGACTTTTAAGGGATACAAGGGATTAAATGTCATATAAAAAATTAATATTAAATATTGTACATACGCCCTTCTCGACTCTATTAAAAATGATAGATACGCCCTTCTTGACTCTCTCTCAACAACGTTACATATATTATTATCTGACATTTGCTCTTTATAAACATTGCCGTCTAATATTGCTATTCTAATATATTAATAAATTATTATTTAAGTTATTTTTAAATAACGAAATTCACTTTTGTCAATTAGAAACTATTATTTATATTTTTTGTAAGAAATAACGTTTTAGAAAAATATTTTTGTGTGGTAATGACACTGATTCGATAATGTTTACAGTCGTATCAGATAAGGAGATGTATACCTATTTTATTTGAAATTTGAAATTTTCTCAAAATCGTTTTAGATTGTGAATTTTGTTTTGAGTTTTGATTATATTGATGAACAATAAATTGTATACATAAAGTTTAATAAAATAAATATTGTTCAAATGTAAAAGATTTAGGTTGATTTAGTCCATTCTTGAATATTTCAAAAATTAAGGTCGAAAAATTCGAATTTTCAATTATATTTTTATCGCAGATTTGAAAGTATAAAAGGGGAGACTATATAAACCAATAATATTTTTTAAAAAAATTTACTCTGATAACATTTTTTTATTTTTCAGTAATTTTTTTTTCAAATTTTAGTGCTACAATAATACTGTAAGAAAATAATTTATTAAATAATTTTAAATTAAGGAAGTTAAGATCTAATCATTTAAAAATAGAAATGAATGAACTCGTCAGATATCAAGATTGACGAATTTCAAATTAAAAGTTTCCAAGATACAGATTGTCTAAGTTTTAATTGAGATTTTAATTTGGGGTGTTCGATATTTTTTTTTCCAACTTTTTCTTCATAAGAAATGAAAATTGTGTTCAATCAAGGACTGAATCTCTTGATCGAAGTAAAATTATTAACTCTTTGGACGTTAACTCGATTGCAGGAATGCATTCTCTGGGAGATTACCTATCGTTATACCTCGACCTACCTTTCCGATTAGCTTCCACAAACGAAATCTCTGAATTCTCACGCCTTCGAAAGTTCGAACTTGTGTTCATTGCGTGTGTGTCCGTAACTCCGTATGAGCAAAGTATAAGGAGGCGGAGAACTTTTCTCCTTCTAACGCCCGGAAACCATTACTTCAAATTCCTAAGAATCCCAAACCTTATACAAGTTTCCAGAACTAAAAAATTTAAAGAAAAAAAAAACATTTAAAATACACCCAGAAATGAGTTTCTTAATTGAATCAAAGAAACCTTTCTTTGATATACATACGAGGATCAAATATTAACTTTGAATTATATTAAAAAAAGTTTTTTTAATTTTGACATTTTTTCTTTGATCGTCCTTATCAAAGAGATGTTCTTTCTTCGATTTTAAAGAAACTGTTTTCTCGGTTTAGAAAAATCTACCCAGTCACTAAAATCACAATTTCATATCATCGGAAATTATTTATTTAATACTTTCTTCTCCTATCTCTTCTCCTGTCTTAAAAAACAGATGTTACCAATATATCGAACACATTGTTGTCGCAAACCTGATTGGTTCCTTTGGAAATTGTGCAAATTTGTGTGAATGTATCGAATTTTAAAAACTTATCTACAAACTATATTCGTTGTCAAAACTATTACATACTGATAAAAAGGTTATATAAAGATAGAAAATAATTTAAAGTAATAGAAATAATTATTTTGATGTGAAAAATAAATTATTAGTGAAGCAAAAAAATATTTTTAATATGTACCCTAAGGTTAGTGAATATTATTTGAGAAATTGTAAGTAATTTGAAAAACTTTTAAGAGATTTTTAGGATTTTTGCAAAATTTCACTGGATTTTAAGATATTTTAATAGATTTAATGAGATTTCAAGGAACCTTGAATATAATGTTAAGGAATTTAAAAGGGATTTTCGAATTTTATTGAGATTTTGATAGTAATTTACGATACAAGTGCGTAAAACCGGTGATTATTACGAGTGTGAAGTTTGCAGCATTTGCCTACGGCTGGAAGCACGAGTCGAACGCTTGTGCCTTTTGAAATCTGGTGTAATAGGATGGATATCTGCAAGTATAAGCCTGCAGAATAATCGATGATATATTTTTCAACTTGCTTATGGATCTGTGTACTACATTGCACATTTGCCTATTTGTAAAGTGACAGCATCATCCTGTTTACCAACCTTGTCAGGCATTTTGTATCGTCAATTTCCTTATAAAAAATTCACGTTCCATACTACACAGGAAGCTCTGATATATATATGTGCCTGTGTGTGCCTTAAAATTAGAGCGGTCGCTTTGAATAAATCAGGGCCAATAATTAAATTATGATTGTTATAATCATAAAAGAAAGAAAGGGAGTCTCCACATGTTAGGGGGGGGG
>UCOK01006119.1:0-16046 GCA_900474325.1 Synergus umbraculus | reverse complement strand
TTTGTGAGAATTTATAAGATTTTATAGGATTTTAAATATTTTCGTGAAATTTTCAGGAATTTAAAAATGTTTCTAGTTGCAAGAGATTTGAGCAAATTTTAAGAGATTTTGACACTTTTTAGGAGATTTATAAGTTCCTCATTAAATATAGTATTTCACGAGATTTTTATGATTTTTGAACGATTTTGGGGAGTTTTAAAGGATTACATGAAATTTTATAAAAAAAAATTTTTAACAATTTAAAAATGTTTTTAGGAATTCGATTTTTTCGTGAAATTTAAAGTATTTAAAATGATTTTCAGTAATTTTAAAAGGAATAGCGAAACTTTAATGGATTTTATGAAATATTAAGGAGAGACACCACTGAAATTTCAACCCTTTTAAATGTAAATGACTAAAAGGTGTTAATTTTTTTGTAGCATTATTTTCGACGTAGAATTACGTAACGTATTAAAAATAATTATAGACAAATTTTTGAGCTATTTAGAATTAAGTTGAAATTATTTAAACTTTGCCCTTAAAATTGATCTTCTGCAATTTTTTTTATTTCTTATTGGCAATTTTTGTGTAGACTTTTTTTTACGATTTTGAACAAGTTCTCGTATGGATTTACTGATATCTTGAATACTTGAAAAAATTTTAAATAGCTCAAAAAGTTTACTATATTTTTTTTAATACGTTGCGTCATTCTACGTCGAAAATAATGCTATAAAAAAATCAACACCTTTTAGCCATATAAATTTGAACGGGTTATAGTTTCGGTGGTGTATCCCCTTAATGAATTTGGAGGAATTTCGTGGAATTTTAAGAAATTCTAAGAAATAAAAATAAAATTTTAAAGGATATTAAGACGTTTCTATTAATTTTAAAGATTTTTACGTATTTTAAATGATTGAAATATCAGGGAAATTGAAAAATTGAATCATCAACTTTCCCGTACCCTGGGATAAAGGAAAGTTGATGAGCAAATGGGAAAAGAGGGGCGTATATGCGTATCGATGAATGCTTTAAAATACTAAAAATAGGTGAACGATGGATGTCGTGAAAGCTGAAACGAAACGCAGTTAATTATACAATAACAAGCCTTCTGTTTTCAAATGTGCATATAAAATACATTGATACGCTGCTTTTTCTATGCCTCTCCTCATCCAATTTCCGGAATTTCGTAATACATTTCTATTCTAAAAAATAAGCATACTTAAAAAGATTTATTAGAATCTAAAATTAATTAAAAATAGGTCACTAACAAACAAAGAACCCCAGATATAGGTGTCCCCCTCCAATTTTGTTCTTTCTCATATATGTTGTAGTACTCGAAAAACTAAGCGACACGTATTTTTTCTTACATTCCCAAAATGGGTTTTAGAGGGTAAAAATCATCCCCGAAAAGTGTCGCACTAAATATGTACCCATCATTTAATTGTTTCACATATAAAAACAGAATATTTCCCAATAAAACCAACTCGAAAAATATCCTCACTGTAAGAGATGAAATATATGTGATTTTTTTCAACTTGATTAAAAAGATTTTTTGGGGGTAAACTAGCCCACAATCATTTTTAATCATGCAAAAAATTTCCAGACAGGCATGATTTCAACTCAAAAAGTATGGCAAAAATATGTGTTGCACGCGATAATAAAATAAAGTTTATGTATTTTTGCATTTTCATGAGAAATTAATTTATAAGGGGTAACCACCACCCTTAAGTGCATTTTATTATATTTCTGCAAAATAAAGTAAGTTTCGTGAACAAAATCGAGCCGAACAATTTCTTTATAAAGAGGGTTTTGAGGTGTAAATAACTCAGTTTAGTCAAAAAATTTTATGGGGGTAAACTACCTCAAAAGATGTTACGATTATACAAGAAAATTACAATAAAATAAAGTTCACGTATTTTTGCATTTTGCGTTCAGAATATATCTTAAATTTTATATGTATTCGGAAGGAATAAAATAAAATCCTTAAGGATTTTTTAATCTAGAGCACGCTTTTTACTCTGGAAAAAAGTTAAATCATAAAAATATTAATTTATTGTGTACGATAAGTGATATAGCTATATGTCATATAATATGTGATGAAATTTCGGTTTCGATTGGAAGAAATTCCTGAAAATGGTAGTTACAAATATTCTGATTAAGAAAATGTCTTTTGGGAGTTTCGTTTTTATTGGTGATTCTCCAATAAAGAAATTCTCCTCGTCCTTTGAAATTCCGATCGATATCAAGGGAGCATTCAAATAGAATGTTAACCGTTCTTAGGGAGCAACTGTCGTTAAAGCCGGATTTTTAGTTTTGCTTAGGGGTGATTTACTGAATAGCTTTTGACTTGGATGCAGTTTATTATCTAAGCCTCGAAATTCAATCTTAATTTAAAATTTAAAATAATTGAAATGATTTAAAATAATTAAAAAATTTAATTATGTCGAGGGACTTTGATAAAAATGGGTTTTTCATGAATTTTACAAAGTTTAATCAGATTTGAAGGGATTTTCAAAATTTTTTCGAGATAATAATAATTAATAAATTTTCTATTGTAAAAGCAAGATAAAATCGAATTATCTCAATTACAAAGATCAAAAGTTATACAGGTTTAAACAAATTTTATTCATCAGCGACCGATTTTGTCATTTCAAGTTGCATTCCCTGTCTAATTTGAAGTGGATTCGATCAATTGATGTTTAGACTAATCATAAACAATTAAGATTGCTTCTGTTTGAAAGCATTTCTTAAAATCTTCGGTGGACTCCGCGCATTCTAAGCAATCTGAGCACTTTAAAACCTTTAAAAAGAGACCAGTAATAAAGATAGCGATTATATCAAAGTGCAGTTACAAATTGTTGGGAATTAAATACTTTAGCAAAAAAACACGGCTTTCTTTAGCTCTGACGTGATATCGTTGATTATTAGGCCATTATGGAGATTAACATATCTATTTATTTTCAGCACTTCTTAAAAATTACAATTTTTTTACGAACTATCTATTGGTCTATGTTTTCCGTACGATATTTTTAATGTTTTAATTAGAAAAATAAAAAAAAAATATTTTCTTATATATTTTAGCGGCCAATCTTAAAGTTAAATTGAAATTTCTTTTAATAATTTGAATTATGTGACTACTTGGTATACCAATTCGAAATTTTAAAACAAATTTTTTATTGTACTAGCAATAAAAAAATAATTTATTTTTCACATCAAACTAATTATTTTTATTACTTTAAATTATTTTATATCTTTATACATATAACCTTTTTATTAGTAATCGTTTTGACAACGAAAATATCGCTCAGTTTCTAAACCAATCAGGTTTTCGACAACAATGTGTTCGATATATTGGTAACATCTCTTTTTTAAGATAGAAAATTATATTTAAGTACTGTTAAACACTGAAAGCAGTCATCGTAACTTTATCAACGGTTAATAAAGTAAGACATCAAAATTTGAATCGTTGCGAATTAATCTTTATGTTTCTGAGAAAAAAAGAAGGTCTCGACCCCTATACAACTACCAATTGCGTAACTAAATGCGTGGTCATGTGTATTGCATCTGTCTCTTCAGTGCTGTATATCATCAATAAATATTCATTTCTTTTTTTTTTTTTTTTAAGGAGGTACGGGCGCGCATAGTGTGTGCAAAAAGTTAGAGTCCTAAGTCCACGTCGGAAAATAATACCATGTTTAAATGATATATAAGTTTTATTAGCCCTTAAATCTATATGAGAATCCCAAGAGAAAAAATGACGAAAACTAATTTACTTATAAGATTCTATCGAACTAAAGAAACAAACCTTCCTGGAAGTAAAAAGATAGATTTATTTTCTCAAAAATAGTTTTGTGCTGAATTGTACTCAATTTGTGCTCTATTGTGCTGGAAAATATTTTTTTTGAAAAATCAAAATTAGAGCCGCAATTGCCAAAATAAAATTTTTGGGCCAGTACTACCATTTTGTTTTTAGTAATAAAAAAATTGTGCTGCGTTCACTGAAGGAAGCAAAAAATTCTGCCGCAAACCAAAAATTCATAACATCAACCATTTTCGATATAGGGGCAAATTGTGAAAAAGTCTTAAGCCACCGACAGTTTGAAATATCTCAAAACAAAAATTGTGCTGAGTTATGACTTGCAAAGGACAAAAAATTGTGTCGTAAACTAAATTCGCAAATACTCAGATATACCGCACTTTTTGGGAACTGAAAAATACTTATTTCCCGCAAATTTTCAAAAATCAAACTTTCGAAATGAAAATTTTGTGCTGAGTTGTGCTAGGTGAGAATAACAAGATTGTCTCATGACAATTTTTCCCATCTATCATATTTTCGAATATAGCCAACTTTTTTGGGAGCTGAAAATACTTATATATGTATGTCCCAAAAATTTTCAAAAATTAAAATTTCGAAATGAAAATTTTTTTTTCTTTGGCCCTATATCAAAGGAACTTTTTTTTGGGTGTAGATTGAAAGACATAGGAGGGAAATTGTGATTGACAAGGAGATAAAAAGAGATAGAGAGACATAGGTGAGACATAGAAAGGAATAGAGAAGTGAGGATTGAAAGAGATAGAATAAAATAGTCGAGAGATAGAAAGAGATAGATAAGTACATACCAGGATAGAGAAGTGGCGATTGAAAGAGATAGGCCGAGATAGACAAGAGATAAAAAGGGATAGAAAAGAGGAGATTCAAAGACAAGTGTGGATGTGGATTGACACGGAGATAGAAAGAAATAGGGGGGGGGATAGGCGAGAGACAGAAGGGGATAAACAATCCTTATCTCTTTCTATTTTCGAGATAGCAGGAGATAGAAAGGGATAGGATTTCTACCTCTTTACTCCCAGCAGGATTCTACTTGTAAGGGTAATTCATAAATGAGAAAAGATCGATGGCGGAAGATTGTCGATAAAAATGAAGAATATTAACCGGATGGAATTCTTTATTTTTATATATATATATATTTATTAATAAAGTTGAAAGTTGAAAAAAATGGGTAAAAAAGGTTCGCAACAAAAATGACATCATCGTTTCTCTGTGAAAGCAATTTAAGCCTCAAGACGTCCCTGAGCGAAGAGATGATGTGGCCTTGCGAATTAGTCCCTCGAACGCATTCCATCTCACATTCATGGCCCGCGGCGAAAACCAATTCTTCTCTTATTTGGCACTCAAATAGTACCACTCGTACTTAATTGATTATGCGTTCAATTTCTTCGTCAACGGATTCAGAACGTCAAGGTCACCGTCAAGGATAAGCAGCAGCTGACTGGTGATCAAGTATTCGTAGGCGAAAGAAAACATTAGAAGCAAGGTCATTTCTAAATCGATCTATTTCATAATATATTTGATATTATAAGAGGTGCGTATAAGAATGCATTGATTACTACAAGCGTGCCAATGACATGGGGATATGCAAAATTTTTTTTAAGTCATACCTGTTCTGGTAGAAATAGAAATGTTATCAATAGATGAAATTTCAAATACCCAAGTAAAAATAGTATTACCTAAAATGTTTATTAAGGAAATTTGAATATATGTCGAACATATTTATTAGCGAAAATAGAAAATTACCGATTTTTTCAAATTCCCGAAAATAAAAAAATATGTTATTTTATTCAATTTTATTCCAAATTTCAATACGCAATGAAAATATAGTTTGGTTTAATAAAATTAATAAAATACAATTTAAATAAAAAAATTTTTTAACCATTATTATCCAAACTTCATGCTTCCTCTAAGCTTTTATAATTCTTTTATATGAAATTCCTTTAAATTCATCTTAAATCACTTTAAATTCTGTTGCATACCAAATTTTTAATTAATGTCGAAACATCTAATGAAAATTTGAGTTTTTCAATTAATTACCTTAAGGATAATATTTCAATATTATTTAAATATTATATTATATTATTATTTTATTATTATATTGTTATTATTATTATTCAAATATTATATTACACACATTATTTAAATTATACCATAAAAATTGTTCAATAGTCAGAATAGCAAAAGTAAATTTAGCAATTTTTATCTTTATCATAAAGTATAACATATCGTAATGATAATGATGTTTTTATGACGTCGTCAAATTTTGTGTCTTACAAAGTAATGATGTTATCATATAATAGCCGTTTTTGAGACTATTGAGTAGAAAACATAACATTTTTGACGCCTTGCTTGTACTTATACATCGTAAATTCCGAGGTAAATTCTACTCGCACACGTTTTTGGTTGAATCTGAGATATTCATAAGCTTAAAAAACTGGTTCTTACCTTCTGTACATCCACTGTCATTGGTATGCTACAACAGAAAAAAAATTAAACTTTTTCTGACAATTTAAAGAATATAATTATGTAAAATAAAATTCTTCTTTACGTACTTTGCAGTTCATTATTAGGAGAATTTGTTATAACAATTTCATATTATTTAAAATCACTAGTAATGATGATCCGAGCGCTCTGCGCGCAATTAATTTCTCGTTTTTGCACACCTTTTGCTAGTATACAAAATAATTGAGAAATTTATCATTTTTGAAACATAGAAACTTTGTAATTCATTGAATAATTTCAGAAATCTCCATAAGTTTCATAAAATTCTTTAAAACCCCTGAAATGTCATGAAATCCATTAAAATTCCTGACAATTCGATAGAATTTTGTAAAACCCCTTGAATGTCCTTAAAAAATAACTTAATATATCATAAAATATGATACAAGTATTTAAAAATCATAGGATTTAAAATAATTTCAAGAAGTTTCTGGGAATTTTAAGAGATTTCCCCAAACTTTTAGAGATTTCCAAGGTTTTTCGTGCAATTTGAAGAGATTTAGAAAGTTATATGGGATTTTGAGAATTGTCGTGGAATTACGAGGAATTTCGAAATTTAAAAAAGTTTCTGAGAATTTTGAAGGATTTTAAATTCAATCTTATGAGATTCCTTTAAGTTTCATAAAATTACTTGAGATTACTTAAAATTACTAAAAAGCTCTTTAAGTCTCTTCTCTTAAAATTTCTGAAAATAAAAGTTCTGAAAATTTCTTATTACCATAAAATACCTTAAAAGCGCTTAAATTTACTTAGAATCCACCAAAATATCGTCAAATCTCATAAAGTTACTTAACTAGCTGTCAAGTTGTATCAATTTTTGTACTAATTCAATGAGCACTTTTGCATTAAGTATTTTTTACATCAGCATTAAATTTTGTTTATTTGAGAAGTTATATTCAAAAAATTCATTTTTGAAAATTACAATAAAGCATAACTTTCTTATTTTTTAATGAAATGCATTAATGATACAGGTCAATCGATTCGTCTCGACATAAAGAATATTCATTTTCTTTAGGTCAACTCAAAATTTGTATTATTTCAAGACATAAAGCGAAAAATTAACTTTCAAAATTATAAATAAACATAACTTCCTTATTTTTTAATAAAATGCATTAATCATATAGGTCAAACGATTTGTCTCGATGAAAGGAATCTTCATTTCCCTTACACTAGCATTAAATTTTCAATATTTGAGAAGTTTTAGTGGAAAAATGAATTTTACGAAAATTATAAAAGTACATAATACTTGTAAAATTAAATATTTTGTTAAACCCTTATAAGAAATTCAACTAGGTATATAGTTGAATAACTATGCAAAATTTCATCAATTTATCTCTACGCGTTTTCAAGAAATTGCTGGATCGTGACATGCACTCACACACATATCCGGACATTTTTTCAGATCATCATATTAGATATATTGCCCTTGAAATATGTTCAAAAAACGTTTTTTAGGAAACTGGATTTTGTCACCACTACAAAGCTTCCTCTATGAGGAAGCAAAATCACATGAAATCTCCTGAAATTCCGAAAAATCCAATGAAATCTCGTAAATCCCTTCAAATCTTTTAAGTCCATAAAATATTAAATCACTGAAAAAAAAATATCGTGAAATCCCTTTAAAATACTTAAAATTCCTAACAATGGAATGGAATCTCGTCAAGGCCCTTGAAAGTCCATAAAATAATTTAATATCCCCTAAAATATCTTAAAATATTTTAAAATTCCACAAAATATACATATCGCCACTAAAATAAGTATTAATTTTTTTTTCTCTGTACACATACTTCATTCTTATATTTTCAAAATGAGAAGCGCAAGTTAACCATTCCACGATCTAAATGGCTAACGATATCATGCTGTAAAAAAAGAAGAATTTTATTATTATTATGTATAATATAGATGAAGCTTGTGTGCAAACTCGTCTGAAAGATTATAAGTGTCGTACCTATAATATTAACCACAAAGACTCGTCTCACCACTTCGTCTGGGTCTGTAGTTTTTGATTTCATCTGATTTAATTATATCTTACTAATTAATATTAGTCTCTTATTAATTAAAATTATATATTGCGAAGACGTTTACTATAAATTAGTAATATTAAAATTTAAAATTTTCGATTTTTTTTTTTAAATAGTTTAATTAAACCTTCGTCAGTTAATAAATGTTTAATACAACATTCTAATCAATTTTCCGGATGTGTGTGTTGTCGTTTTTTGTCGCCCTATTAAAATTTTTATCTACATTTATAATTATTTGTCATTTTGAAAATTTTTCATTTTTCATATAATATTGGTTTAAATAAAAACACTAATCCTACTGGTCTTTTTTAACATTTTGCAACTTGAATAACAAAGAAAATAAGCCTTTTTTTTGTAAGATCAGCCTCGACAGACCTCTTTGGAATTTAATTAGCTTTAATTAGAAAAAGAAGAAGTATGAAATCGGATAAAAATTCTAGGCTCTGGATCATTTGAAGCCCAATTTTCTAATTCGCTGCACTGTGCGCCAGCATGCACGATTGGAAATGGATTCGATCTGCAGTAGACCTAAAAAAATTGATGGTTATTCAATTAATTATATACATTTATTAAATAGATCAGAGACTGATTGAAGTATGACAAGATAGCTATGATGTAAGAGAGATGTACCCATAACTACCCACAGGGCGTCTTGCCTCTCTTCTACTCTTTATCCACTTTCTTTTCCATCTCTTGTATGTACCATATGTAGGAGTGTACCTAATCACCAAAAGGTAGAAAAGGACGGAGATAAATTGACGAGATAGGGCAGATGAAAGAAAGAGAGAGTCAAGAAAGAGTCAAGACGACGAGAGAAGGGGAAGAGCAGGTAAAGCAACCTGCTTGATGTCTGTGGCCTGGACCAGGCTAAATTCAAGCTAGCAGGTGCCTCCTGTGCCTGCTGTGCCTGCTGAATGGAGATGGAGATTGAGCATCGAGGTCTACTCTCTTGAACTTCGTAGTCTTGACCGATGCTCACTTGACTGGTTCATGATACAAGAAACTGAGAAACGGATGCTCTTCATGTCTTCCAGTTATTTACTAATCATTTACTCAGAAGTTCTCGAGAATGCACTACCTAGGATGCGGCGACGCGACGTTCTTCTTCGTTTTCATTAACTCTTCTACCTTCTTCCCAGTGTGGGAAACTGGAAAGGCTGAAAAGGGAGAGGAGGCTTAGAGAAATCTTTTCATTCCTGTTCCAGCGCTCGCTTTTTCTCTTCTCTTGTTTCTCTCAAGCTGGGGTGTTTCACTTTTCACAAACAAAACACTTCCCTGTTGCAAGCAAAAAGATATATAGAAATGCAGAGAAATTTTTTTTATAGAAAAGGATAGAGATTTTCTATTCCTCTCAAGTGTACACTTTGCATCCATCAAACGCTATCTTTTTCAATCTTTGTGTGTATCCCTCGTTTTCACCAGGCTTTATCTTTTCCTATCTCTTTCTATCCATTTTCTCTATCTTTTTCTATCTTTCAGTCTATGTGTTCCAAAAAATTTGAATATCTTCTTATCTCCCATTTTCAATCTTTTTCTATCCTTAGTTTTAAACTTATTCATTTTCATATTTTGAAAATGCATAATACAGTACAACCTCCATAGTAGGACCCTCCATAAGAGAGCCAATGGCCTTGAAGAGCTCGGAAGTTTCCCCCACTACAAACCCTACTCACGCGACCTCGAGAATTGGGCACAAAACCTTTATACGAGAGCCGCAGCCGAGCGCAGCTTAATTTCAGTTTTTTCTCACTGAAACTGCTTTTATTAAAATTATTTTTCTAATTTTCATACAATAATTTGTCTATTTATATATATATATATATAATCGGTTTTCTTAAAAGTTTTATAAAAATAAATCTTTACGAAAAGTTTTAAGAAAACAAAATTATAATTTCAGTTTAAATTTAAATATAATATTTACATATTTTTATATCTATATATTGTATTTATGTCCATTTTTATATGTAAATACATTTTATATGTAATCAAACGGACGCTGCTTATTCGGTTTTTTCATCGCTGCCGGCCGAGTTCGAAACCCAGGAGTGGTGGCCCCCTATTTCGCGGAATTATTACCCCTAACCGCCCGTGGTGGTTCTCTATGGAGGTTGTACTGTAATATTTTAAATACAATATTTTGTACATAAATATTATTCTAATCTATCCCTTGCCTATCTAACTCTATCCTCTTCTATCTCTTTCCCTGCTAGAAGTAAAGAGATAGAAATCCTATCCCTTTTTATCTCTTGTCTATCTCCGCCTATCTCTTTCTACTTCCATCTCAATCCACACCAACGCCTATCCTATCCACTTCAACACCTATCTCTTTCAATCTTTTGTCCATCCTCATCTATCTCCTTGGCAATCGCCAATCTCTCCTATATCTTTTAATCCTTACTTCTCTATCCCTTTCTATCTTCTTGTCAATCTTAATTCGCTTTTATCTCTTCCAATCTTCATTTCTCTATCCCTTTCTATGTCCATTTCAATCCAATCTCTTTTCTATCACTTTTTATCTCTTGTCTATCTCCGCCTATCACTTTCTACCTCCATCTCAATTCACACCAACGCTTATCTATTTAATCCCCATTTCTCTATCTCACTCTATCTCTGTATATATCTGTCTATCCTTTCCTATCTCCATTTCAATCCACATCCACGTCTATCACTTTCAATCGCCACATCTATATTCCTTCCTATTTTTCGCATATTCTAGTGTATCACTTTCTGTCTCCTTGTCAATCTCAATTCGCTCTTATCTCTGTTAATCCCCACTTCTTTATTCCTTTCCTATTGTTAGAAGTAGCTGACATTGAAATAGGTAGGATAGACAAAAGATAGAAAAAGATATAGAGAAGTGGAGATTGAAAGAAATAGACATTGATGTGTATTGAGATGGAAATAGAAAGAAATAAAAAAGAGGGGTGGATAGAAAGATATAGCGTTTTGGGGATGTAAAGTGGATACTTGGAAGAGATAGAAAAGTTCTATCTCCAAATTTCGATCTCTTTCTATCTCTTTACTTCCAGTAAGGTTCTATACCTTTCAATCTCTCCCGTATCCTCCTCAATCTCTTCCCAGTGGGCAAAAAATTGAAACAAGTTTTTAGAACGTCCTAAAAACATCCTATGTCAGGCCAAAAAACGTCCAATGTTCCAAAGACATTTTTAGGACGTTTTTAGGACGTTCTAAAAATAGTAGAGATTGAAAAGGGTAGGCAAGGATATATAAAAGAGATAAGTAAAGATTCAAAGGATTAGACCAGGAATAGAGGGTGAAGTTCCGAAAAGCTTAAACCTCTGAGTTTCTTGAGACTCCATATACTTATGTATTTTGACGCGCTGATTACGAGAATGATAGTGAAAATTGGCGACTAGGCATTTTTCATGATGACACCATAAAAAAACCATAAAAATCATGGTTTTTTGCGATTATCTCAGCTAATATGTAAAATTTTAAAAAATATTCCCAACAAAAGTTGTAGATCTCATTGAGATACACATTTTTTGTTTGAAATATTTTTTTCTGCCAGTGATAGTTTTCGAGAAAATAAACGATACAAAGATTACAATCGTATCTCCATTCGTTTTGGTTTGGTACCTATACTTACGCTTTTCACCCTTTACCATTCCCTTTACCATCCCGTTTGACATTTCCTTTTACCATTTTCCTTTACCATTCTCTTTGCCATTTCCCTTTACTATTACCTTTACCTTTCCCTTTTGCCATTCTCTTTACTATTCCCTTTACCATTTCCTTTACCTTTCCCTTTACTATTCCCGTTACCCTTCGTTTTGCCATTTCTCTTTGCCATTCCCTTTCACCATACCATTTCCCATTCCCTTTAACTATTCCATTTGCCATTCCCTTTGCCATTTCCTTTGTCATTCCCTATAACTATTCCCTTTTAGCATGCCCATCTCCATGTACTTTGTTTTTCAAGCATTGAAGAATGACGGACGATTTCTGGATCCGCGCCTGAAATAAAGGAAGATTAGCGTAGATAGATGGAGGATAGGATATTATTGTTGAAGATAGACGTAGGATACAGAAAGATAGAAATATTGAGATTGAAAAAGTAGATTAATTAAGTGATTTTAGATTAAAAGAAATAGAAATAGATTGGCATAAATAGGGATGGATACATTTGGATTCATGTTTCCTTTCTATTCCAATCCTGAAAATTGAAAATGATACAAATAAATAGACTTTCTATCTTTTTATTTCCAACAGAGTTGAGCAGACGTCATTTCGGAACGTATATGGTGAGGAACTTTCGTAGCTTCGAAAACAAATACAAAATGGTTATTAATAAACTATATAATTATTTCAAGTAAATAAAAAGACCTATTTCCTATTCAGAATAGGTTTATATTCTGAAATAAGTACCCTCTATCATTTACCCGCTTATCAATATCCTTTTCTCAGAGAGAAGTAACCTTTCAGAAAAACACCGGGCGGAACACCTGCTCGCTGTTTAGTGTTCATAATGTTCTTCCGGTAAATTATCCATAGAAAAAAACAGGCAAAAAGCAGACACAATAAGTTAACATAAATAGTCTTATGAAAGGAAATACTATCTTATGTTTCTAGTAGAAATATGCAAATCTTTTAGAAAATATCGTCAAGAACCAATATATTTCGAAATCAATTTAGGTTTCCTCACCAGGGAAAAGTAAAGAGGAAAACTACTACTGCTGTTAGTGAGGGATTGAAATTATTATACGTGTATAGATGTGGATATAAAGGTATAGATTTAAAAGGATTTAGATAACTCGATTAGCATACACATGGTCAGAAATTTAGTGATTGAAAAGGATACACTTGGTAATACAATTCAAGAGAGACAGGAAAGGATTGAAATTAATATAGAAGGATAGATATAGATAGAAAGATAAATATTGTAATGGATAGACTTGATAGTATGGTACAAAAAAGGATAGAAAAAGATTGAGATGATTTTATTAAGGACAGATATGGATAGAAAGTAGTGATTAAAAAGGATAGGCTTGGTAATATACTTCAAGAGAGATAGAAAAGGATAAAAATGATTATACAAGGATAGATTAATAGAGATTGAAGAGGTTAAGTGTGTAAAAGAGATAAGTAAGGATTTAAATGATTAGACCAGGAATAGATATGGATAGGAAAGTAGGGATTGAAAAAGATAGTCGCGCGCTGAAATAGATAGGCGAAGAATAAAGAAAGATTGGTATGAATAGATGGAGGATAGGAAATTACTGGCGAAGATAGACGAAGGATACAGAAGGACAGAAATATTGAGATTCAAAAAGAAAGAGATTATTGCAAATTAGAAAGGATATTTTAGAAATAAATTGGCATGGATAAATTTCGATTCATTTTTTCTTTCTATTTCAATCCTGAAGATTGAAAAAGATTCAAATAGACTTCAATAGACTTTCTATCTTTATACTTCTAACAGGGAAGTCGAATGCGGAAGTGCAAGGCATCATCGGATTATTGGGTTACATAAATTTGTGAGGATTTTCTGATACTTTTTAAAGGAATAATAATTTCCAAGATACAATTGGTTTTTGGATAATTTGTTATTTATGACGCACCCTAAGGATACATGCAATACAGCATACAGAGCAGATAATGCGTATATAGTGAACCTTCTCTTCTTCCAGACCAGAGAGGACTCCTTTCCTCCTTATGTGGCGTACACTCATTTCTTGCTTGGTCGTTTGCTTGTACCTTCTTGCTTGCACTCCGATTCTACCTGGTTGCACCTTACCTTAGCTCCATCCGTTTCTCGACTAGCTGGAGGCTGTCCTGCCTGCCTTTTGCCTCCTGCTTGCTGCCTGCTGCCTCTATACTCTCTTGGCATGCGAGCCAACTGTACCTTGCAACTGTTATCTAGGCAACGACCTTGCCTCTTCGTCTATATACCAGTGGAAAGTACTATAAGTACGTATTATATCTGTGGTCTGCGTGGCTATAAGCTTCTCTTGACGCGACCACGGGAACCAAGATTCACCTCGAGGTGAATTCAGGTTCATCGGTCCGCTTGGAAAATCATTGACCTT
Organism: Synergus umbraculus; assembly: GCA_900474325.1. Lineage (NCBI taxonomy): Eukaryota > Metazoa > Arthropoda > Insecta > Hymenoptera > Cynipidae > Synergus > Synergus umbraculus. The sequence goes on along the minus strand of UCOK01006119.1, from coordinate 1,665 downwards.
GCGCTTCTCTAGTTTTCTCACACTTATTCCCATTCTCTTTTCCGCCTTCACTAATTTTTTCCTTTCCTCGTTTCACTTTCAATGTCTTATCAGAATTTTCTTAAGACAATTACCGCTTCCTAGCGAAAGCTTCCAATTGAAATTCATTCCGAATCAATCTGAAATATTTCCAATCATTTCGGAATTTGTGTCCAAACCAAGCAGTTTAATTCCGATCTAATCAGATAAACCGGATTAATTCGGATTAATTCAGATTGGCGGATTCCGGAATGATTCTGAAAATTTCGGATTGATACTGAATGATATAGCGTTTATTAATTATTTTCTGTCAAAAAATTTCTATCCCTTTCTATTTTTTTACTTTCAACAGGAAATAGAAAGAAAAGAGTCGCGCGATACGCATATTTATGCTGGTGAATATAATGATTGAGTTGACACTAGTCAATGTTTTGATTATTAGACCAGAAGCCAAAAAATATAGACATCCGTCTCATCTTAATTTAGGTTGATTTTACTCATCAGAATGCGTTCCTGCATAGTAATAAGGTCTTCACCGGCAGGTGGTGGGTATACTTGCTGTCAGGTCTCTAACGGAAACTAACACTTTAAAAATGCGCTCGATCCTGGAGATAAGTAGATAAATACTATATATTTTGAGTTCATTTATCGCTCAACAATTCTTTACGTTCATTTTACCTCAAAAGTGCTTCAATATCCCTTTGCCATTTCCCTTTACCATTCCCTTTACCACTTCCTTTACCATTTCCTTTCCCATTTCCCATTGAAATTTCCATTTACCATTCCCTTCGCCAGTTCCCTTTACCATTCCCTTTGCCGTTCCCTTTGTCATTTTTCATTTGTCTTTTCCCTTTATAATAATTTTCTTTTACAATGATTTCCATTTAGAATGTGAAGAGCCATGGTATATGTTTTTTTTTATAAATGAAAATCGATATATTTGATTTTCTTGAAAACTATCACTCGCAGAAAAAATTGTTTAAAACAAAAAATTGATACTTCGATGATTTCTATAACTTTTATCTGAGATATTTTTTATAATTTTACATATTAGCTGAGATAAGCGCAAAAAACCATTATTTTAATGGGTTTTTCATGGTTTCACCGTGAAAAACACCTAGTCGCCAATTTTCACTAACATTTTCGTAAGCAGCGCATCAAAATACGTAAGTATACGTAGTGCCAAATGAATCGAAGGTAATCACTATTCGGAAACTTTATCCCAAAAATAAAAAATTGTCAGCTATTTTGTGTAAATTAGCAAAAGGTGTGCAAAAACGAGAAATTAATCGCGCGTGGATATAATAGTAATGTGTTGCTAGTCTCAAAAATGTTATATTCCAATGCTTTTTTTATTGATTTTTTTTAAGATAGGATTTTAACACATTTTTTTATTAGTTTCAAATACATATTTGAGAAGAACAAGATAATTAAGTTGTTAACTGTGTTGAACAAAGATATGAGAAAGTCATTTGTCTCGCTGAAATCTTTGATTTTTTACGTCGAAAAAATGTTTTTAGAACGTTCTAAAAACTCTATTTTTACTTTTTGTTTCCACTAAGACAATTTATACTGTAGATTTATTGGTAATATCTTGTATACTTTTACAAAGATGTACAAAAAAAAAAATATATATATATATATATA
>UCOK01006118.1:6340-19909 GCA_900474325.1 Synergus umbraculus | reverse complement strand
TACTACACATGTGCTAGTTACTTGAATAGTTACTGGACCTGTCAGCTGTTTCGCAGGGTCGCCAATTTACCATTATGGGCTGTTTACACCTCTGTCCGCCCTACCAGGTCGGACAGAAAGTACGTGAGAGAAAAAGAGAAAGAGAATGAAAAATTGGACAAATTGAACTTTCTATCTCTTTTACTCTCAAGTACTTTCTGTCCGACCTGGTAGAGCGGACAGAGGTATAAATGCTGCATTAGTCTAATGGTAAATATAATGGTACATATAATGGTAAATTGGCGACCCTGCGAAACAGCTGACACGTCCAGTAACTATTCAAGTAACTTGCACATGTGTAGTACGCGATTTATAAAACTTCTTTTTTTACACGATTTTCGTAAGTGCTTGGGCTTTGAAATGCATAGCGAGATTCGGAAAATTTTTCTGAGTGAGTGACGCACACTTGGAGTGAAGTTTTGTGCCTTTTTTGCTCGGACAGGGACTTGGCAAAATGTAAGTACTGTTTACCCGCACCCCTCAACCCGCGTCTCTTCACTTGTAAAAATTCACTTTTTAGCCAAATAAATTTCTTTTTGCAGAAAATAAGCAGATAGCCCCTGTCGTACAACCAAAATATTGTCGCTAAAAAAAACGACACTTCAAACACATCATTTTTGCGACTTCAAACACCGCGTATTGGTAAGATGTGGACACAATGGCGGATTTTAAGGCATTCCACAGATTTTGTTATTTTTCTGTGTTTGTTTACATATTTTCGTGAAATGCGGTAACAGGCTTAAGAAACATCGATGCATCGAAAAAAAATCGATTAGTTGAAAATAACATTCTTTTAATGAAATCTCATTTCGGTTATATAAAATTATTCATAAAAATATAAGAAATTAATAAAATATGACATAATAAATAAAATAAAATTAGATATCAGCAACAAACAAGCTCTTCTTTCCACGTATTGCATTACCAATCCACTTTATCCATCGGCTGCAAGAACAATTGCTTATGCAGCTTTGGTCCAGATAGTCGGTTTCGTTGTTCAGTCGAACAGTAGCCTGCTTTCGAAAAAGGGCTGGATGGTTACAAAACACAGGAAGGCATCGTTGAACATTACTGTACTAGTTACTAGAACGTGGGTGTGCAAATTACACTGGATAAAATGCTAGGTCTCTTTCACACGATTGGAGTTAGATTTGCGCAAGTCAGTCAGTCTCGGTAATTTTCCTATTGGCTGACAGAAAGACTGCATCTAGCGATACCTCATTTTGGTTGGCTATTCGAAAATTTGTTACCATCGGTTGCCATCGGAAAGAAAACATCGATGTTTGAATCGACGGATCGGAAGTAAAACATCGATCCAAAAACATCGATCATCGGAAGGAAAACATCGATGGTTCCAATGGTTCCATACCGATGTTGCAACACTAGTATAAAATTCAGTGAACATCTGTGCGTGCAACAGTGCAATTCGCGAGTATGTCATGAGAAATAAGTAAAGGTAAGTTTAATAAAAGTATATATTTAACAAAATTATGTTTAAAAAAAGTATGTTTAAGAAAAGTATGTTTAATAAAAGTATGTTTTTGAGGTTAAGTTTTATTGTATACAATATACAATATATTCTAAAATACCTAACTATTTCTATTTTTTTCAGAAATGTTTTACAAAGACAAAAAAAGATTTTTAAATAGAGAAGGTGGAAAGATGAGAGAAAGGGTAGAACTGTCGAAACAGCGACAACTGGCATCGAGAAACAATATGCAACCACAAACCTAGCGAGATAAAAGTTGCAAGTTTTTATAAAAAAAAAAACCTTTTTTTTATGTTCCTAATTATCAAAATGTATTTTAAAGTATGAATTACTTATATTTATATAATTATTTTGTTCCACTTTTAAGACTTTTTTAATTCTATTAATAAATTCTAATATTAATTCTATAATTAAATTATTTTTTAAAATTTTGAAAACAAAATTCCTCCTTTTAGTAATAGTATGAGTACCTTTATTTCACTATTTTTTAAGCATTTTTTGGAATTCAGGGTAAGCACTGGCATTTTAGTATGCCTGTGGTTTGCCATTTCTTCGCCAGTACTGGCAGTCAGTACTGCACCAGTACTGACACGCCAGTATCGCCAAGTATTACAAGACAGTACTGGCATAGTACTGGCCCAGTACAGCCAGCCAGTACTGGACCTTCGGCAGGCTGTACTGGGCCGGTGGTGTACTTCTACCTGGGATCTTGAAAACGCATATAGATAAATTAATGAAATTTAACACACTTATTCCACTATATATCTATTTGAATTTCTTACAAGAGTTTAACAAAATATTTAATTTTACAAGTTTTATGAAATTTTATAATTTAAGCTCATTAAATAATAATAATAATTAATAAATCCCATTAAAAAGTAAGAAAGTTATGGTTAATTGTATTTTTAAAAAATTAATTTTTCAACTAATGATTTCTCAAATTATAATTTAAAACTGATATAAGGGAAATATACTTTTTTTGACATGAATCAGAAGACCTAATATTAATACATTTGATTAATTAATTAATGCTTCTTCTATGAGGAAGCAAATCATATTTGCTTCCAGGAAACAAAATGCTCGTTGAATGAGCCCAAAGTTGATATACTTCATCGATAGTTTTCTTACACATATAATAATGTAAATTAAAAAAATAACTTGACTGTTTTCAATATTCCATTTTTACAGGACGAACACAATATGCTTCCTTATATTGGGCCTTATCACTCCATCAATGATGACATTGGGTCCACTAATAAAAGGCATTGATGTATCGTTACCATTCAAGGCTTCCTTACCATATGATGTTGATAATAGGTTGATGTTTTGGTTTACATACGTCTTTCAAACAATTGGGATTTTTATCTCAACTTGTGTCAATATCGGAACCGAAACTTTTGCTACAGTCATGATGGTACAAATTTGTGCTCAGTTAGAGATAATTTCTCATCGTCTTGAAAAATTGCTACAACGTTGCCATAATGACAAAGTGTCGGATGTTTCAAATAATCTCCGAGAATTCAAGATCCTGAGAGAATGTATAAAACACCATAATTACGTGTATCTGTAAGCTATAAATTATAAGTGCGATTCTGCTCTCTAAATTTCAAAATAATGGGATAAATAATTGTAGATTTGGCGAGAGATTAAACAATATTTTTAGTTTCATACTTATTGTGCAATTCGGTGGAACAATAGTAGATGTATGCACTAACGTATATAAGATATCAACGATGAATGTGAACATCATAAAAGCTTTATCTCAACTTATTTTATTGCCAAGTATTTTGGTACAGATTTTCCTTTACTGTTGGTATGGCAACGAAGTGATGATCAAAGTACGTACATAGACCAGTTTTAGACTTTCATTCAGTAAAATAGTTAAGCATATTTCTTATTCAACTCACATCTGTTCTTCTTTCTTTTCCTTTCAACTAGTAACATTGAAAAATGAACAATACGTATTTTTTAAGAATTTTTTAATCTACAGAGCTTAAGAGTAGCTGAAGCAGCTTATATGATGAACTGGACATCCTTAACAAATAGAACAAAGAAGGGTCTCGTTTTGATAATAGCACGAGCAAGAAAACCCATAATATTAAGTGGGGCTTCGATTGTAACCATGTCAGTTGACACGTTCGTCATTGTAAGTACTTTCTCTCCTGATCTTAATAGCTATTTACTTTACAAGGCGTGAAAGGGGGCAATTATCGGACGAGTGTGAAGTACAAAGCTTTTCATGACCACTGTAACGAATTCAATTTTCGAAACAATAGTCCAAATTTGCACTAGTGTACTATTACAGCCAGGATGGCGAGAAATAGGCTGACTGGGCCCCGTAAGCGTGTTCGGGAAATACTCTCTCTCCTCCTCCCTCTCTCTACTTTCGTATTCTATCCTATCGTATTATATCCTATTGTATTCTATCGTATTCTATTGTATTCTATCGAATCCCATTGTATCATATATCTTATTCTATTTTATCTTATGGTATCCTGTTATATTGTATCCAATCCTATCGTATCATATCGTATCCTGTACGGTAGAATAAAATACGATAGGATAAAATGGGACATGGTAAGATAGGATAAAATAGGATAAGATAGTATAGAATACGATAGGATGTGATAGGATACGATGGGACAGGATACAATAGGATACAAAGAATAAGATAGTATATGATACGATAGGATGTGATAGGATACGATAGGATAGGATACGATAGGATAAGAGAGAGGGGGGGTAGGGAGAGAGAACCCAAGGTTTATTTATTCAGATATTTTAGGATATCTATATCTATTTTAGGATACCCTAATTTACTTTCGGTACTATTTTTGCAGTCCTTTCGCTCCTGTACTGTAAAGGGCTCCCTTCGAGACGCTTAACAGACACCGAAAATCGATGTTTCGATACACGTGTCATGAAAAATTGTTTACAAGTCATATATAAAAATTTAATTGGTTTCTTCATAGATTTTACGTATATCTTACATGGCATTCAATTTACTGAAAAGCTCGCAAATATAGACCACAGAAATATAGGCTGTCAAGTAAAGAAAAGAAAACATAGTTTGTTTAAAATGGATAATGTATTTTTCTAAAACATTGTTAAAAATGCACTTTTCTATGTTCGTTTTTTTTAGAAAAAATGTTTAAAAGTCACACAAATTATGTTTGGCACTCCTAAATAAATTTCGTTTTAAAAATGCGTTTCTATTGTTTATATGGGGCATTATTCCTCAAGTGTACCACCCTCAGAATTCGACTTTGTCTGATCGAACTCAAACTTGGGTAAAGTATAGTCCTACTAGGTACAACTTTGGAGGAAAATGATTTTTTCGATTGGATAAAAATTTACCGAGATAATGGAGGGAATTTTTCGAATTTTGTCGATTTTGTGCAGTTTCGTGCTATTTCGTAGGTATTAAGCTCCTTTCCTATGTAATATACAAAATTTTGTCCCACATGTTTTTGATAGCTTTTTTCCTGGTCTATCGAATGTTTATAACTATTTTTAAAAAAATTGAAAATTTGACCGATTTTTTTGAAAATCAAAATATTTTTGACTATTGCAGAAAAAAGGCAAGGCGGAACTTCTTCGGACTTAAGCTTTATTTTGAGACAAAAAAAACTTGCCTTTTTTCTGCAATAGTCAAAAATATTTTGATTTTCAAAAAAATCGGTCAAATTTTCAATTTTTTTAAAAATGGTTATAAACATTCGATAGACCAGGAAAAAAGCTATCAAAAACATGTGGGACAAAATTTTGAATATTACATAGGAAAGGAGCTTAATACCTACGAAATAGCACGAAACTGCACAAAATTGACAAAATTCGAAAAATTCCCCTCCATTATCTCGGTAAATTTATATCCAATCGAAAAATCTTTTTCCTCCAAAGTTGTACCTAGTAGGACTATACTTTGTATACTTGAGGAATAATGCCTCTTATGTTCCTTATTATGAGAAATAATATTAGATGAAAACCTTTTTCAAACATCATGAACATATCGTTATCGCAGTATAGTTTCATATTGCATTTTCATTTTCCACTGTTTCTTTCTTCGCAATATCCCCTTGCAACTTCAAGAAAAATACATATGAGGAAGAATTATCGTTTAGAGCAAATGGTATGCAAATAGCAGTTGTCTGTCTGTAGATTTTTAGTTTGTGAGCACGATAACTTTCGAACGAATTGACCGATTTGATTAGCCTTTAGTATACTCTTTTAGTGTCCTAAAATAAAGGTCAATTTCGTTGGCCAGACATTTTGGATAAAAATTGAAAAAGTTGTAGCTGTGACGTCATGTCACTTATTATAACATATTCTTAAATTAAATCAATACTTGTATTCACCATGATATTATGCTATCTGTTAACAAAATCAATAAATGCCGTGACATCAAGTAACTATAACACGTGCATCCAGTCCCAACCCTACCTCTCAGGTAGCAAAGATAAGAAACTCGTAAAATCCGACCATCAGAACACCTGGAGCCACACGAACCAGCATAATTAGAGAATTGGAAAATAGTCGATCAACACCCTCAAGAGACTTCTAAAACAGGTCTAGAGTGTACTCCACCCGTAGGACCACCCACAGGAACACCTTTTGGACCACCTACATTTCATCAAATTAGAAGGGTGAAAACCCATTAAACCGTGTATAAAAACCGGCGAATTCGCCACCAAAAGTCAGTCTACCATCCGTCTCCATACTGTATCGTCGTGCCCTACAACCTCTTCGAAAAGTCTACCAGTAGTCTCCTCAACGTATCGTCGTGTTCTTCAACCTCTTCGGAAATCTACTCCTAGTCGTGCCATAGTGCTCTACAACCCTTAAGAAGGTCTACGGTCTACAGTCGATGTGCATCCTCAACTCTCCGGAAGTATTTCCGTGAGTCATTATTGAACCGAAAGTTATCTGACGAATCTCCGAGACCCGTTTGGTCTAGACTCCGGACCTACGTCCTTTTCCAGTAGGCCCGTCAACCGTTCCCGCAAGATTTAGCAGATGGTCATTATTTGGGCCATAAGAATCCTCATTTATTGAGCAGTCTAAATTCAGTACGGATCGAATTCAAGTCCAGTCAGGATCTCCAGTGAAATTGTCAAGTATAGTCCTCCAGTGAAATTCTCAAGTATAATTCTCCAATGATATTCTCCAATAAAGTTCTCCAGTGAAGTTCTCCAGTGAAGTTCTACGTGAAGGTGCGGAAATAGAATTCCGGCTCCAGTCTGCGTTCCGAAAAACGTAACCAATTCCTCTATCACGGAAAATCCGAGCCGTATCCAATCTCAATTAACCACGAAGAAGTCTGGTGCCACTGAATGGTTGCATTTTCCAACTCCCGAACTTCGTAGGAGTTGTTTCGCAATTACTTCATACCTAATAAAACGGTAAGTCCCAATTTTACTAATCCCCCTCTTATTACAATTACATTTCTAATTATTCTCCCCATTTACATGCTGCATAAAGGATTCCTGTCGAAGCTCTTCTGAAATCTATTATTAATTGATTATTGTAAACCTCCCCCTTCTTGTAATTAATTATAGAATAAATATTGAATTGTAACGAATCACCGACGACCACTCTGTTCAGTTATCCACATGCCCGACTCTAGTGGCATTGTGTGATAATTCTATTATCACACTTTCTACCGGATAGAAAACGAGGAACAACAAATTAAATATAAATAGGTAAGTGCGTCTATTATCTCGGACGTCACATAGCACTGAAAATTTTTGAAACCACTTTTTTTTTAATTTACAAATTCTATATACGGATGTTTGTATTATTCAAAAATTCAAACAATTTTTCCTAATGACTTTTTTGGATAAAAAAAATTTGAAAGACATAACATTTTGCAAATCCAAAAAAATTAAAAAAAAATTAAATTAGAAAATAAACAACGCACGATATGAAAAAAAGTCTAAACATGAAAAATGTTTCTTTTTGAACACTCTATAGGATAAGCAACAACTTATATAATAGGAACTTATTCGTCTTAAAAAGATCTACAAGTTCTTCTTTGGCCATTTTTCAATAGGATGAGTGGTTTTCGTTTCAATCATGAAAAATATTGTTAAACAGAGCGGAGCGCGAAGCGCGAGTGTCCTCATGAGAACGTGCTCCTTAAGGGATACTTTACCATGAGAGCAAATTAGCTATACCAATTATACATTCATAATAATAAATATTTTTAGTAAATAAGAGTTAAGAAACCTTCGCCTCATATAGACGGAGGTGTATTGACTTGTATGTCTAATTTCGTTCACGAATCTATCAAATTGTACTTTGTTTGACAAATTCAAAAACTATGATTACAGGACGAGCAATTACGTTCCGTCTCCGTTCAGACACATTCACTCAACTTCACAGAAACAACGAAATCAACCCGACATAGTTTCTTTTTACACCTTTTCTTGTTATTTCATTAAACTTACATCATTAGATATGTAAATTATAGGAAATAAACATTATTGTTATATTTTTCAGTGAAACAAAGTAAAAAACAAAAATCTGACAAAAAAATCTAAAACAAAATCTGTCCCTGGCTCGATTGAAGCATTCGATAAGATAATTAAAAGTTATAAGATCTTCAGGGAAAATCGGAACGTTACACTTTAAGATTTACAAAAATGGTTAATGTTTCCTTTATGAGGAAGAAAATACATTTTCAACTTCATCATCATGAGGAAAGCAAAGTGCTCAACAAATGAACACAACAAAATATAAATATACTTAAACAATACACCTGAGATTGAATTCAAAGGTAATTTGCTTGCAAATTGCTGCCGCTTTGCCAATTACTGACACTTTTATCACTTCGCGTTGTTTTGTAATGTCAGCTGGTTGGTTTTGTATTTTCGCATTCACCGAGGACGTGAAAAAAAGGCTGGTGCGCGTGATCGCTGCTTTGGGCGCAGGGAAAGATTAGAACGCGAATCACTCGCACCGCGCGCATTCTTCACGCGCACGATGTTACGTGAAAACACCGCCGGTACACTTCTTTTTAACATTTAGAAGTCCAATTCCAATGTCACGCGTACCATGCGCGCGAAGAACGCACACCGTCGGCGTTATGTTTTCTCCGTGTATCAATTAGCTTCGATCAAATATCGATACAATTTTGGTACGGCTTGAATCACGCTAGGCGCGCACAGCAAACTGCTCTCTCATCAACGACATGACATCTTTCCGAGATAAAAGACGAGCGAGCTTTCCACTCGTCGCTTCTTAGCCAGACTGCAAGGTGACCAGTATCACTCATCAACACGAGTTCCAGTGGTGATTCCCAGTTAAGCCCGGTAGTATGTCAGAACCTAGTACGCTGCTCTAAGCTAAGATTTCTTTACTGTTTCTTTTTGTGTTAACCTACCCTGGTGAGGGGTAGTTTTTTGGAAAACAAGTGTACGCAGTTCCAAGCTGCTGGTGTTCTACCTTTTTATTTTCTCGCGATTGAATTATTCATTTCTCGCCATTTAATTATTTATTTCTCGCCATTCAAATTGTCTTTCTCGCCTTCAGTCCTTCGTGCACACTGTACCAAGCGATGGAGAATAGGGTGGTCAAAAACGCTTTTTTTCTACAGAGTCTCGATCCCCCCCAATTCGTTTCTGAAACCGAAAAAAGAAAGTCCCTATTTTTTTTCTTTTTTGTTTTTGATTAAAACACGTGCCGGTTTTGACTTGAAGTTTCCTATGTAAATTGCATGGGGAAAAATCACTTTTTGGAGTTTTTGGAATAATTTTTCAGGGTTTAGGAATAAGTGACGGGAGATTATAGAAACTTATAGAGAACTATCCACCAAAGAATTTCATGTACCACATTTTCTTGAAAAAAATTTTGTTAAACAAATGGAATTCGTTTAAATAATTAAAATTTACTAAACAATGTTTATTAATATACCATTATAGTCCAATTGTATACATTTTTATCAGAGAGAAACTGAGAGTAAACTTGCCCAGAGGAGGCCCAACTATTAGTATAGTGGCGCTTGGGTGGCCAAATTGTGTATCAAGGCCCGAAAGTAGCATAGAAATAATCCAAAATCTAGCCTGTTTCTGCATTACCTGGCTAGACCTGGCTGAAATCGTGGACCTCGGGTACCTACACTCTCACGCACACAGACGAACGATTTTTTGTCGTCCTGGTCGTTTGGTCCCATTGAAGAAACTATACGAATGCATCTAGGAGTGAACCGAGATATTCAATTAAACGCGTTTATACATTCGGGATTTGGATTTTTCGGCAAAAAATTGGTGTTCCAGAAATGAGATTTTTATGTTTTACAAGATTTTCGTATTCCTCGATGCTTAAAAATATTAGTTTTATTTTTATTCTAGGTATTCATTGCATTACTGAAATTTTAAAATCTTCGTGGATTTTAAAACCAGATTGAAACTGACTATATATCTCGAATTATAAGGTATAGTCCCATGTTGGCAGAAAACGTCGGCGTAATTGTGCCGTCCTATGGTAGCAGAAAACGCAATGCTGAAAGCAGAAAATCGTAAGAGTGAAAGAGACAGACAGACTTTCTCTCTCTTTCACTCTAATGATTTTCTGCTTTCTGCTTTGCGTTTTCTGCCAACATGGAACAGCAACTTAAAGCAGAAAGTCATGAGAGTGAAAGAGGCAATCAAATCTGTCTATCTCGGTCACTCTCATGAGTTTCGGTTTTACGCCGACGTTTTCTGCTGACATGGGACTGCACCTTTACTCGTAAAAATATTTTTGCTGTCGCAAAAACCAAAAACCACCTTTTTGATTTCAAGCCTAATAATTTTTTTACTAGATCTAAAATACATGTCACGTTTTGGATTTCTAAACCTTTTCTTTTTCTTTTACATAAAATACTTTTATCAATTTCTGATGTAGTTACAAAACTTTGATAAGTATTATTTTTTAAATTTATAACTCAACTTTAGAAGTACCTACTGAATTTGAAAGATTTAATTTAGTTTAACAAAAAATATACTTACAAACCCAGCAGAGGTAATACAATTACAAATTTTAGTTTTATAAAAGGATAAAAACTGATAAAAGCACCACAAAATTTAAAATAATTAGTAAAAGCATATATTAATGAATTCTATTTTAAGGGGGGGTATACTATTTAATTTTTTTTTTGCATTCCTTTTTATTTGGATTATCTGAATGTACATCCTTTCAAGATTATTGTGTCCAAATTTGAAGTAAATCGAAGCAAAATTAACTGAAGAGTGCTCCGCTCTGCTTGGTGCCGTCTAGGACGTTGCTAGTTATACCAGCGCCGCGATTCGTGCTTTTTCCTCAGTATGCATCAGTGTATGTATATTAAGTAAGTATATTAAGTAAGTATATTAAAGTATATTAAATTATGTAAGTATATTAAAAAAAACTTGCTTACTGACGTGTTATTAGAATTTTTCAATACAAAAAACTTTAAACGCGTTTTTCTCGAAACCACATTTTAAAAGTCCGTGGACAACGTAATTTCAAAACTAATAAACCGATCCTTTTCAAATTTGGTACATATTTTCTACATATAATTTGCTAGGTAATGTAGCGAGGATTTTTTTGTTTGTTAATAATTATTAATTTTGCGAATTTTTTCGCAAAAATCGCTGTTTTGACTTCAAAATGTCAAGAAAAATTCAAAATTCGAATTAAAAAAAATTTCTCGCCTGATTACCTTCGAAAAATGATTATCTAATGAAAAAAATTTGATTTGTTTGTTTCAGATAATCCAGTGCTGAGATATGCTGTCCACCGCAAAACGTCTTTTGCTCGAGACACTTCGGGAGACTTGACGCCACCGACTCAATTTTTAATATTTTTTAATGAAATTTGTGTGGAATATTGTTCGAGCCGTACTCTATTATGTACACTTTTATAAAATAAATTTGCATTTACAGAAGCGAGAGGAAAAATTATTGAAAACGACCCTTTTTTTTAACGAATTAAGTATACCCCCCCCCCCTTAAATTGAAACTATGTAATTGTCATAGTGTTATCATATTTAATAATACGTGTTAATATTCTACTGTAAAAAATTGTCAGTATATTTATCCTTTTATAAAACTAAAATTTGTAATTGTATTATATCTGCTGGGTTTGAAAATATATTTTTTGTTAAACTAAATTAAATCTTTCAAATTCAGTAGGTACTTCTAAAGTTGAGTTATAAATTTAAAAAAGAATACTTATCAAAGTTTTGTAATTACATCAGAAATTGATAAAAGTATTTTATGTAAAAAAAAAAAAGAAAAGGTTTAGAAATCCAAAACGTGACATGTATTTCAGATCTAGTATAAACTAGAGGTGCCTTGTGAGCACATTCTCATCACACTTCGCGCGCTTGCTTTCGCTTATCAATCTTCATCTCTGATATAGACTTTTACTAAAATTACTTTATTTTTATTTGAAGAAAACTAATTTACTTAAGGTTCTATCGACCTTAAGTAACACATTCTCATCAGTGCACATCAGTTTTAATTATCTTTATTTTTTTGAATTTTTGAAAAGTTATATATCTGACAATTTTTGTTTTATAAAAAAAGTCATAATGATGAATTTTTAGACTAATTGAATACTATGAATATCATTAAAGAGAATTTATAAATTAAAAATTTTTTTTTTTTTTAATTAAAAAGTATCCAAATTTTTTACTTTTTATCAAAAATGGCTGTCTAACGAACTTGACCTTTATTTTAGGAGAATAAAAAAGTATACCAAAGGCCAATCAAATTGATCAATTTTTTCGAAACTTATCGTGTTCACAAACTAAAATCTACAGACAGGCAGACAGATACATTGATAAAAACATGTTTTTTGGGTTTAGTGGGTCACAAAACGTCGACATTTGACAAAAAATGGGGGGGTCAAATTTTACACAAAACTAATACATCCTCTGATGAGAATGTAAAAATTATTAGGCTTGAAATCAGAAAAGTGGTTTTTGGTTTTTGCGATAGCAAAAATATTTTTAAGATTAATTCGAGATATATATATTCAGGTTTAATCTGGTTTTAAAATCTATATGAAGATTTTAAAATTTCGATACTGCAATGAATACCTAGAATAAAAATAAAACTAATATTTTTAAGCATCGAGGAATACGAAAATCTTGTAAAACATAAAAATCTCGTTTCTGGAACACCATTTTTTTGCCGAAAAATCAAAATCCCGAATGTATAAACGCGTTTAATTGAATATCTCGGTTCACTCCAAGATGCATTCGTATAGTTTCTTCAATGGGACCAAACGACCAGGACGACAAAAAATCGTTCGTCTGTGTGCGTGAGGGTGTAGGTACCCGAGGTCCACGATTTCAGCCAGGTCTAGCCAGGTAATGCAGAAACTGGCTAGATTTTGTAGGGTTACCATCCGTCCTGGTTTTTCGGGACATATCCTGTATTTTCGAGCTTTTTCCTGGTGACCTGGTTTTTTCTTGAAAATAGGCAAAATGTCCTGGTTTTTTTCGAAACCAAAATTTTTTACAGGAAATATTTTATATTTTTCTATTTCTACAATCGCAGTTGTAAGTTTTAGCATAATACTCTCTGTTTTTATAATAAAAAACGAATTTAAAAAAAAAAAACAATGTTTAAATATTTGAAAATTAAATAACTAATGTTTTATCAATATACCATTAGACCAATAGCAAACATTTTTGTGATAAAAAACGAAATTTTCAAAAAAAAAACATAAAACAAATGATATTTGTTTAAATAATTAAAGATTTATTAAACAATGTTAATAAATATTTCAATAGATTAATACTAATAATAATTATTAAGAAAAACGAGGATAAAGTGCTCAGAACGTCAATTTCATGAAAAATGGTAATTTTAGCTTTTAAGGGTAGTTTTCAAGGTCCCCTGGGGGTGTGTTAGGGGTGCAAAACCAATATGTGTGATACATGAAATTCTTTGGTGGATAGTTCTCTATAAGTTTCTATAATCTCCCGTCACTTATTCCTAAACCCTGAAAAATTAGTCCAGAAACTCCAAAAAGTGATTTTTCCCCATGCAATTTACATGGGAAACTTCAAG
>UCOK01006114.1:0-32452 GCA_900474325.1 Synergus umbraculus | reverse complement strand
TTCTTTGTCTAGGGGTTCAATCAACAGTAAAAAGACTCCGAAAGTTCATTTTCCGGGAAATAATTTCGAGCCAAACGGAAATTATGCGTTTTCGAATCTCCTAAGTCGTTTATTACTCCAAAAAGACAAATTTTCCGTTGCTTCGTACGCGTACGCGTACAGGTAAAATTTTTTCAAGTCATTTTTACTGACCTTCAGTACTTTACCCTCGGCTAATTCATTCCTCTAAAGAAGAATCACATGAATATTAATAAAAATCGCTTCTTTTTCATAAATAATTAGTGTTCGGTAAAATCTACATAAAATAGTTATTCTTTGAAAATTTAGGATATGTAGCCGGAATTTGTAAAACCGACCAAGTCGCATGTAAATTGTAACGGCCAATAGGAAAATTGTTCGAGAATATTCTCATTTCCGCCGCCGCCATTTCAAATTAGCTCTGGGAATGTGTTAACGTCTTCCGAATTTCCGAAACTATTTTCTTTGTCTAGGGGTTCAATCAACAGTAAAAAGACTCCGAAAGTTCATTTTCCGGGAAATAATTTCGAGCCAAACGGAAATTATGCGTTTTCGAATCTCCTAAGTCGTTTATTACTCCAAAAAGACAAATTTTCCGTTGCTTCGTACGCGTACGCGTACAGGTAAAATTTTTTCAAGTCATTTTTACTGACCTTCAGTACTTTACCCTCGGCTAATTCATTCCTCTAAAGAAGAATCACATGAATATTAATAAAAATCGCTTCTTTTTCATAAATAATTAGTGTTCGGTAAAATCTACATAAAATAGTTATTCTTTGAAAATTTAGGATATGTAGCCGGAATTTGTAAAACCGACCAAGTCGCATGTAAATTGTAACGGCCAATAGGAAAATTGTTCGAGAATATTCTCATTTCCGCCGCCGCCATTTCAAATTAGCTCTGGGAATGTGTTAACGTCTTCCGAATTTCCGAAACTATTTTCTTTGTCTAGGGGTTCAATCAACAGTAAAAAGACTCCGAAAGTTCATTTTCCGGGAAATAATTTCGAGCCAAACGGAAATTATGCGTTTTCGAATCTCCTAAGTCGTTTATTACTCCAAAAAGACAAATTTTCCGTTGCTTCGTACGCGTACGCGTACAGGTAAAATTTTTTCAAGTCATTTTTACTGACCTTCAGTACTTTACCCTCGGCTAATTCATTCCTCTAAAGAAGAATCACATGAATATTAATAAAAATCGCTTCTTTTTCATAAATAATTAGTGTTCGGTAAAATCTACATAAAATAGTTATTCTTTGAAAATTTAGGATATGTAGCCGGAATTTGTAAAACCGACCAAGTCGCATGTAAATTGTAACGGCCAATAGGAAAATTGTTCGAGAATATTCTCATTTCCGCCGCCGCCATTTCAAATTAGCTCTGGGAATGTGTTAACGTCTTCCGAATTTCCGAAACTATTTTCTTTGTCTAGGGGTTCAATCAACAGTAAAAAGACTCCGAAAGTTCATTTTCCGGGAAATAATTTCGAGCCAAACGGAAATTATGCGTTTTCGAATCTCCTAAGTCGTTTATTACTCCAAAAAGACAAATTTTCCGTTGCTTCGTACGCGTACGCGTACAGGTAAAATTTTTTCAAGTCATTTTTACTGACCTTCAGTACTTTACCCTCGGCTAATTCATTCCTCTAAAGAAGAATCACATGAATATTAATAAAAATCGCTTCTTTTTCATAAATAATTAGTGTTCGGTAAAATCTACATAAAATAGTTATTCTTTGAAAATTTAGGATATGTAGCCGGAATTTGTAAAACCGACCAAGTCGCATGTAAATTGTAACGGCCAATAGGAAAATTGTTCGAGAATATTCTCATTTCCGCCGCCGCCATTTCAAATTAGCTCTGGGAATGTGTTAACGTCTTCCGAATTTCCGAAACTATTTTCTTTGTCTAGGGGTTCAATCAACAGTAAAAAGCTTCCAAAAGTTCATTTTCCGGGAAATAATGTCGAGCCAAACGGGAAATATGCGTTTTCATATCTCCTAAGACGTTTATTACTCCAAAAAGACAAATTTGTCGTTGCCTCGTGCGCGAACAGGTTAAATTTTTTAAACTAATTTTTTCTGACCTTAAGTACTTTACCAGCGGCTAATTCATTCCCCTAAGGAAAAATCACATCAATATTTATATAAATTTCATCTTTTTCATAAATAATTAGAGTTTTTTATAAAATCGTTATTCTTAGAACATGTAGGATAGTCGGGATCTGCAATACCGACCAAGCCGCAAGAAAGCAAAATGGCGACGGTAGCGCCACTGTTGGTTGCGGAATTTGGGCCGAACTCCGCAACAATCCGTCAGTTTGAATCCGGACGCCGGTACGAGAAGTTGTTAATGTAGATTGTGTAGCTATTGTGCATGTGCGGCTGTGCACTTGTCGATTATTGACACTTTGTTATTCCACCCTTTTTTATTATTGTAAAAACTCGTAAAAATCAGTTGCGTGTCGTGATGAGTGTCGCGGATTGTTTTCAGTGATCTTTAATCGCACAAGTTTCTCTTGAAAAATAGTGAAATAGTGTTTAGTGCATCTGTGTATACCACGTGGATTTAGGATTTGACACCGGAGACCTGCCAAAATTCAGGATGAAGATCGAGTATCCCTGTCGGGTGGAAGGATGGCTTAATGTTTGTGGTTAGTAATTTTTTTCTGAATTTTAAACACATTCTTTGGTTCTTTTTCACGAACCTGCTTGCCTTTTCTTAAAATCTACTGAACTTTCGCAAATTCTCAACCTAGGAAATTTTGAACTTAGATTTTAGAACAGAAAATCTTGAATGTTATCTAAAAAATGTGAGGTTAGGTTTCGGATTTTGATAAAATGATATGTAACTCTAATTTTCATTTTGGAGTAAAATGTTTTGTTTCACTAAAATAAGTAGACAGTTTTTGCTCCGAACGTTTAAAATAAGAGCACAGAGTATAAAAGTGGGATATTTAATTTCTTCAGGATCATAATAAAAAGGAATAGATAGTATAATGATGTTGGCTCCGACAACAATTTAATTTGTCGAAACTCGTTTTGTGTAGTAAACAAGGTGAAAGGTTTTTTTCTTATGGGCTTCAAAATTTTTCTTTAAAGAAAATTAATGTCGAGATATTTATGTATGCATATGTGACTAAACTTGCAATTCAGAATTGTTTATATCTCAGACTTTATTGGCTAACGAGAAATGAATACAAAACATGATCAGTCGCAAAGAATGAAGCGTTGACCCAAAAGAGTAAATATTACTCATTATTTCGGAGCGTGATGCCGAATCCTGGATGTTGGCCTCGCGTTCGGGAATAAATACAAAATTATTGACAATAGGAAGCGAAATGTGATTACACTGCTTTAATATTCAACTCACGTTCGCAAATTTAAATAGTGACTTAAAAATAAAAGTGAAACTGGTTTTCTACCATGTAAATATTTCAAATTACGTAAATATTCTATTTTACGGTTTCTTATGAAGGAGAATAGTCATACAAATTCTGGATAAATGGAATGCATTATTATTTTCTTAAAAACTTTTTTAACATAGTAGAAATTAAAACTGAACTTTACTGATGAAATTGTAATTAACGAAGATAAAATAGACTTCTATTTGAATGAAATAAGGTATGCTTAGATTTTCTCTTATTGTTTTTTAATTATCAGTTTTGAAATACTCATTAAGTGGTATTTTGAGATTAATTTTTAACCACTCTTGATAAATTGAAATTAGGTAGTGTGGTAATAAGAATCCTGAGGAAAAAAATTGTTGTTTCCTTTTTTTTTTGATTTTATGTATTTCTTTTTTTTGGATTCGAGTCGTAAAAATTGGAACCTTATTATATTCGTAGTTGTGAAACTTTCTCAAGTCCATTTGGAACTGCTTTGTTCCCTTCTCGATTATGGGATTCTCGTCTCCCTAATCGAGATCCCCAGATTTACTCTCCCTTTAATCCAAGTTTATGTGCCCTTGCTGCTGACTTTCCTATTTTCTATCTCTATGACGGATCGCGTTACTCAAGGTATTATAGAAATAGGATTCGTTTTAATACAAAATTTATCTACCAATGCGGCAAAAGTGAACAGCCGTTAGATGGACTGTTTGGGACTTTAGAGTCTAGAGTGTTTTGACCATTATGAGTTCAATTTAACGACCGACCGACCATTCTGAGCAAGAGGTCACGAGTCAGGTGTCCTCTCGAGTTTCTGAGGGCCAGAGAGATATGTTTTGACACATTAACAGTACGCCCAGTGGCGTACAAACTGCCAAACTGCTTCGTTCGAATTTAGCGTCATGCAATTTTCTATTTTTCAAAGTTATTATATTTAATTAAAATTTTACCATCATGCTCATTGGTGGAGTGTTTACATTTAGTGGCCTTCATAAATCCTATATAAGAAATCACTATTTAGATTTAAGTACACAGTGTTTTTCCAAGAAATAATTAAGCTAATATGAATACTTGTATCTATTTCAAAATAAGAATGGCCTCAAAATGTAAACATGTTAGAAAATATTTGTATGCCAGACAAAGGCAAGGAGAGGTGTTCCCCTCCTATAATTCAAACAGTGGAAATAGGAATCACCTGTTCACCTGCATTGGTGGAGTTCCTCATTAAATTACAATTTGAACGGTAACTGAAGGATGACCTTGTGAGAGAAACTTTGTGTATAATGTGAGAATCATTTTAAAATGCACGAAGGAATATTTGACAAAGATATCATTGTTTAAAAATTCTAATCTTTTTCTGTCACTATAAAAAGAAAAGATTTTTCATTCTTTTGTTATGTTCCTTTATATTTTAACAAGCAATGTTAAGATACATATGAACATTCTATATTTTAGTGCATAAATATTATTAAAATTATATAATATACTTGGAGAAATTAGTATATTTCTCTAGCTATATATTTAAAATTAAAATTATTGAAACTTATCTCGGAGAAAAAAATATCGATAATCAGGACAACTACCTCCATGTGTTTTAAATAAATGGGAAATATTGGAACCAATATAGACTCGATGACGTCAGAGATCCGTTCCAGCGCTGATTATTGACTGAATTCACTGAATAATGCTGGAGTAGAGAAGTAAAAATTTGAATTCAAAGCAAATTTAATCCAAACTCTATTTTGAAGCAAACAATTTAGCAATTGAAAGTTCTAATTGGAGAGTGATTTTAGTTAAGCAATTGATTCACAAACTAATTGTCTTTGTTTAATGTACCAGCAATTTTGTACGTTCAAATGAATGAAATTCTTTTTCCAAATTCTATATTTTATCCAGAAATATTGTTTTAATTCAAATTAAAACTTGTGGATTAAAAATTGTATAATATAACAGTTAAAGAATCGCGGCAAGTATTTTTCAAACATAAATTTAAATTCTGGAGAAAAGATTGGAACTAAACCTTTTCTCATCAGTTTTCTTACACTCAATTACGGTCGTTACCTTAAGAATCACTGATGGCATGACAGCAGTCTCGTAATTGATTGCATAAATCTGCATCCAATCTGCAATTTCATTATCGCAGTGCGTTTATTCCTTAATCACCATCGTGTATTTGTAAATTCAGTATAAACAGCTCACGTCTCGTGAAAATCTCTATAATTATTATAATTCTATACTATTATGTATTCTTTCTTTAAGTTTTGCCTTTTCTCGAGTTGACAATCACTTTCCTCTTCTTCCTTTTTGTCTTTAGGAGAGAAAATGAGTTAAATTGAATTCTTAAATTGAAAAATATTTCCTTTATTATGTCGATTCAGGATCGCTCGCATTTGCACAGAAATGAAAACATTCCCATTTACTCTTAGCCTTAATTTACATTGCAAAAGCTTCACTTTGGTTTATTCGCATAGATCATCTCTCCCCTTAAAATGGACATTCCGTGTTGTACAGTTCGTACACATCCGCTACTCGCAACCTTCTAATGGTGAATAATTATCTTATCTGAATACATTTGCCAACAATTTTAAAGTCTGATTGGATTTATATGTCTTTATAATAAGGTTCTGTTTTGAAAACAGTAAAAGCACCCACTTTTATTAATTTTTCTCCTTTATTGACACCTTTTTAGAGGTTTTTTACGAAAGTCGTATTTTGATTCGATGTTAAAAAGTACTTATATACAAAATTGGTTTATAGAATCGTACTTCGAAACTTTATACTCCGGATTAAAATTGAATGGCTCTCAAATTAGTTTCGTCATAATTAAGAACCTTTGAAGGTTTTTAATTGAAATATTGGAACAGTTATATATTTATAACATTTATAGAGAATCCGGATTTAAATAGAAATGTCAGGGACTAATGCGGGAGTTTCTGAACTGCAAAATTAGTGACACAGGTGTGTGTGTATGACACCTCGCATCAACAATCATCAAGAACGCTTTGTCTTTGTTTCGTTCATTGTTTGTGGGGGACAAAAGCAGCCGGTACCCACAACACTCATTCAAACGGTTTGGTCAAACACAGTACTACAACATTTTCGTGTTCCTTTGTCCTTTGCTACCTTGCTATGTAACAAACTGTAGAGCTTAAAGTCTACACTGATAAACCACTACATTAATGAAGCACAGTATAGTTGTATCGTGTAACGAGTATATTTTCACCCGCACGTGTCGAAGGACTTTGATTTCTGTGTAAGGACAGGAACAAACACCTACTGCTTGCTTTTCTTAAAGGATTAATAATTTCTCTATATCTATCTATGTTTAAAGAAGGGATGTCAAAAATAAACGCTTCCCCTATCTTTACTGACAAATGAGAAAATAACCAAACATTCAGTATAAATAAAGAATTCAGGAGATTCAGGTAGGACGATATGAATTGAGGACGAATGTTATAGTATTGATTTTTGGCGGAAAAAATACTGGGTTAGGAAAAATCAATTTAGGGATAGGGTCCGTTTGTGGAAGTCAGGAAATGCTAGGGACATGAAAAAAATGAACTTTGTGGCCACTCTGCTGAAAATTTTTATAGTATGTATGTATAGTAACAAGTTATACTTGCACAATTCTGCGATTTCATTCGTTTTAATTCAACATTCAACTATTTTTCATGACCATTACATTGAAATCGCTTTAGGAGATCTATGAATGCGATCCATTAGTCAATGATCTTCCTAGATACGTTGTACGCAAAGTCATTACATTTAGTCGGCGTTGCACTTGCTGTTTTGCATGAGTGTACGTTTATCGAAGCAATTACAATCACTACTTCATTGTGTAATTGCATCTGGATTCTCCGTAGGCCATATCAGACCAAAGCCAGACTCTAACAGTCGATCGTAAAGCTTGAACCTGAGTTCAAGCTCACCAAACGACAGCATTCGATACATACGTCCTATCACATCGCTTTCGATTTTTGATCCGGGTTTCCAATGCTCGTTAGTGCAATTCCGTTTCCCACCGTTCAATTTAGAATTATGGTTGGTACTCTGTTCGTCTAGGTAGGTCGTATCCTAGTTTTTATGACTACTTTGTATCTCCTCTGTATCTCCTGCAACCCTGCAAGGAAATCGATTCTTGCATCATTTCCAATTATTCGGATTTTGTTTCAAAATGCATTTTATTTCGATTAATAAGGCACAGGAGTTTATTTTTCAAGCAGATGTTATTTTGCCGGATTGAAATTGTACACTTTCAAATTAGAAGTATCGATTCTTTTCTTAGTAGGAATTGCGAGGAAAATTGTCTCTCGGACATAACATTTTTTTGTGGTTGATCGTTCTCGGATCTATTTACGCCTCAGTGGAAACGAAACTTTCTACACGACCTGCTTCGTATCTAATAGCGCAATCAATTCAAAAACCGATACCCGAGATTTAACTTGTATTTTGCAGCATCCTGTTTTTATTCTACAAACCGAAACATCTGTATTGAATCCTTTATTTTATAACAGAAATGTTACATATAAAACTTTAATTAAAAATGTATTTGAGAGTTCTAGGTTTCCCTCGAGGTTTCCATTATCTAGCTCAAATAACCTCGAGTGCTTGTATCGTGGAAAATTTAAAAACTTTTCAAGACAAACTCTTTATTCTATATCAAATGTTCAATAAAGCCAAGAGCAAACACTGAAATTAATATCGACTTGAATCGGCGAAGCGTGTAAGTGAAGATTCGATTTCCGCCTCAGTTAGGATCCTTCGTGGAGGATTTGAAGCAATAAATCTTTGTAGAGAAGAACTTTTTCCCCATTAGAGAAAGATCATGAAAATTTAATTAGAATCAATCATTTGTTAGAGCTTTATTAATTAAATTTTATCCAATAATTCGAAAGTCAATGAATCATTTCAATTCGTGCTCTTTTGTTAGTGATGGATATTAAGTGTTTGTATACTAAAACTTTGCGAGGATTATTATTACAGATTATTTTAATAAACTGTAATAATAATGCTCGGAAGTAAAAGTTATTTGTTATGAAATCAATTTTCTGGAACAAAAGTAGTTTTCTTTTGCTGTTGATGCACTCGGAGTGCATCGCTGATATTTTTATCCGTCGCTCATAAGTCACGGTGTGCATATGCATATAATGGACTTATAGCGTGAACATTTATGCTTCCTAAATGCCACACTGAGACGAAACAAGCAGACATGATTTTTCATAACTCTTGAAGTAAAATATATAAAAAATTCTATGTACTCCAGAGTTTATATTATATTAGGTTTATAGCTTATCAACTAACTGAAGCTCAAAATAACCCCGAGGTTAATTAAGATCGGAACAAATATTTAATTTTCAACTTTGGCGACATTTTCATCCTCAGTTAACTTCCAATACCTTCTCTAGATCTGTCGACAATTAAATTCTATTCCACTCCTTTTTAGTCCATGTTTAATTTAACTTCATGTTGACCTATCCTATGTTTATTTTTGGAGTTTGATTCTTTTGTCGTCCTATATTCTTCATATTTAATTGCTACTCTTCTTTTACATTCGTACATCCTTTTATAGAATCTTTAAACTTCCAAACCTAATAATTTTCGAAATAAGGTACGATTTTTATTCATAAATCCCAAACTTTTGTGATAGAGGATTATTTCCATAAGGCGCTACACGTGATAGAAATGTACCTCCGCCTCAGGGAATATAATTCGTTGCGAAGAAAGTTTTCAAACTCTTTATTGGTCTTACAGTCCATAAATTCAATTCAGACTCGAAGAAACGAAACTTTGAGACTGCAGTTCCTCATTATCTGCACACCGAATATTGTAGACGTCTGTATCTGAAACCTACGTGGTTTGAGTTTGCTAACTAAAAGTCTTTTCGAATAGTTTTCTGTTACTTGGTATTTAAAGAGAAATGAAAGGTTGTGAAATACAATTCAGTATTTTTCAGACTCAAATAATAATATTTATACTTATTGCAAATTACGGGAAATATTCAGTCACTGTTAGAATGTTTCAAACATCAACAAACACGTATCTCTCTTTCTCTAAATCTAAACATTACACCATACCATGTATTTCACAAACCCAAGGCAAGATAATGTCAGAAACTCTACTCGACTACCATTGTCTATCCCAAGAATTTCGAGTCCCCTCCGCAGAAATTACATCTCCATGATGCTTCTTGCGTAGATAAGATACCACTAGTGACAAGACATTATTCAAGCATTATCAAATCAGCGAATATCGATGATCAATGAGACTCGAGACTCAGTGGTACCTATCCGCTCATCAGGTATGTTCTTCTTTGAAATGACGCTTCAGGTGAGATATCATTGATGATGAATCTCCTTCCTTTCGAATCTACTTAACCACTTTCGCCCACATTAAGAGCTTAGTCATCGCGAAAATATAAAATGGGGATTCTACCAGAGGATCGGTGTACATTAATGTCTTATCACAGATTTGAGCGAACGAATGTTAGAATGAGTAACTTTGAACTCTTGATTCAGATATAATACTGATAAAAAAAGTATTATTATTATAATGCTCATGTTTATAGTCTTTTTAGCATTTTCTCTTAGTATTTCTGTTTCCAATGTTTCTGCGAATTCTAGAACTTAATCTGGAAACACTAAGTGAAAATGGAACAGAATGGATGCCTTTCAGGGTTCCTATGTTAAATCTAACGAAGCGTAGAGGTTGGTCATAAAGAAGAGAAAGAGTAGCTAAAGATGTAGCAGGAGTAGTATATATTCATGGCAATGCACCTCGTTAGCCCCTGGCACCTCAAGAAGTCTTAACGCACGACTGGTCGCATTATTTCATTCCGACCCAGTCAGAAGTTGGATAAAAATATTCTAAAACAACCATTTTTTGAAAAGCAAACGCATGCTTTTGTATCAGCTCTTTATGCTTAATACTTAACTATTATTTATTATGAAGAATGTTTAAACGGTGGGAAACTGATAGCCAGAAGTGTTGGTTTAATATTCTGCATATTTAATATTATGCTTTGATTGGCACGTAGTAGGGAGGGGACGTATCAATCTTTTCACCACGCAAAATGGACCAAAACGAATCTCGTGACAAGCTGTGCACCTTGACGTATGCACATTTTACCAGCCTCTTAAGTTACGCAATATACACTCGTCTATCATACAAGCTTCCCGCTGGCATTCGCATTGGAGAGATATTACACTCTGATACTATCGCCGGAAGTGGAATTCCAGGAGTGAGTACAGAGATTCGCGTTTACCGCAGCTCTTGTCTCGTTAAGGGCCAGGTAAATGTTAATTCAACATCAACAGATGGTTACTTCAATGCGTATGTGTTCCATAGAGAAACCTGATATCCATGACAACAACCGTCGGCCCCCTCGGTGTTCGAGAATTACTCATTTCGCCAATTTGCATAACTCTCAAAAGACAACTTTCACCTGTAGCGCCAAATTTAATAATTTATGCATTAGAGTTTTTTTTTGTTTATTAACAGATCCTTAAATCGTTCTGTTCGTTAAATACATACGAAAACGTCAGCAGTTTTTTTAATTATTAAATATTTCTCAAATCCCAGCGTGTCTATATAAATCCTCTTGTTCGCTCCACCGAAACTCTTATCCGCTTCCACAATCTCGATATTATCTCTTATGTATTTTATTAAAATGCATGCTTAACAAATCTCCGTTTCATGTAAAAGTACTTGCAACCTGGGTATGAGTCACTTGAGTGAAATTGGAGTTGGCCATTCACGTAACACACGTGGTGTGGCTTTACAATTCGAATTAGCACACCTAACTTAACGAGTTACGTCCTCGCCTTTTTTCGTGTGCGATCTTGCACTTTAGCTACATGCACGCATTTATGCACTTGCTCGGTGGTCATTCTCCCTGTGGTATTCAATGCGTACAATTGACAGTCTAAATCGTCCCCGGTTCGTGCACAAATGTCATTATACTGGTCACCTCGTGAATGCTAATTACTTTCATTTGCACTTACACGTGTATGCGGGACCAAAAGTCCTTTGGGTGTAGGTGAATGTTATCTGATCAAGATATATGTCGCAGGGATTCTAACGACTTGTATCAGGTTTAGAGGTATTTTAACGAGAGATGCATGAAATTATTATTTCGGATATTGGATAGCATAGTTTTTTATCGTTTGATTAAATAACAAAGATTTTTGAAAATATTGGGTATAAAATATACATATTTCCAAGGTTACAGCAAACCGATAAAAATTAAATGAATGGAATACCAAAAAGCTGAATTAACATTGGAAAAGTAAAAAAAAATTATCCGGCTTTTAGCTTCTCTATTGTAAAGCAGGAAGGTTAAGCTCTTTGTTTCCCTGAATAGGAAAGATTTTAATCCCCGCTTGTTGCCCCACAAAGGTTCCAACGACCAAAAAAGCCTCGCACCATGTAACCGTGTTATAAAGGTTTTGTTTTACGACACACTGTTGGTGTATCAGCTCTGCATACGCACAAATAATGAACGCGTTTCATGAAACATCAAATGCATTGTATTGCCATTGATGCAACGGGACTCCACTTAGGGTTTGAAACACACCTGTACTATAGCTTAAATTGAAATAAGCATGATGAATTTCACATACATGAATAAACACATTCGGTGTTTGGACACAGTTGAGTATAAGTGTAGAATATACATTACAGAGTCCATAGAAAGCCCTCTAATCATATCAAGTGCAATATTTGAGCGAAATGTACGATACTTTGCGGGAGTATATAATTCCTGTATAATGAGCCGCCTAATTTGGTTCCCCTTTGATCAGCATTTGCTGACTTTATACTCTTCTGAACTTCGGTCTCTATCACGTGCACCTGTCCGGGTTTGAACATTAATTGCATCCGTTATTAGATCGTAACCACATTTATTAACTTGATGTATATTGCATCAAATATTTGTAGTTTCATCAAATTCTGCTATAAATTAGTATAAGTTGCATTTCATATGGTTGTTGAAATATTGCCTTTGCAATCTCTCAATTTGAATTGAAAATTTCAATTCCAACATCCGGAAATTTAGACATTAAATCCTAAGAACACAATTCTTGTAAAATTATGCATGAGGTCACTTTACATCAAATTACGCAAGGTTTAAAAGCCGGATGTTCTCTGCGAAATAATTTGCTGCAATTAGCATGTTCTTTAAAATGTTTAATAATTCATTCCGTCGCTATTCTTCACACAGTTTTCGTCAGTGTAATTAACTATTCGCTTAAGAGAAGAAGCAGAAGAAAAATGTTTGTTTTAATGTTATAAATAACATTTGGAACAAGCAGTTTGATGGGGAATTATGTTTCACAAACACACAATCCCCCCATTTGTTTGTCACCGGTACGGGGTGATACGTGTCATTCGAATCGGGACGTGTCTGCTTCACAGAATTGTCATGCATGTCTGGAACGAGGGATGCAATGCCCAAAGTCCCCTTTACAATAGAGTAGGTGCGCCATTTTGTTCGGGGAAGGGGGATGTAGTTAGCCGTCCGTATATTTTCCATTGAATTCAATTCTACCGAGAAAAGGGGAAAAGTAATTGATCTCCAATCGACATCCACGAATCATTCTATAATCATTCATTATTATCTTTTATACATTTACCACGTTATATCACCCAGAAATATATATATATATATATGTATATGATAGAACAACTTGTAATTTCTGAACCATCTCTCAGATAACAACAATATCTTATAACTTTTGTTACCGTTATGAAAATGTGTAGTTGTTTTTTTGTTCTAAATTTAGCGATGAGGTAGAGTTTTCAATAGTGTCATAAATCTTGTAACACGAATGCAGAACCCCTGAGAAACACGTGTATCTGACGGGTCAGGTTAGTCTCGCACTCCCCTCATCTAAGAGTAACGCACGCTACGATTTCTCGGCATAATGGCAGCACAATGATTGCTCACTGATTCCTCACACACCTCGTATAATTCGTAGTGGCACTTTGTTATTTATTCCTACTCTCTTATTTTGCCCCGAGAATTTTTTCCTGACCCCAAGGCATAACGCTTAACCTCCAGCCCCTTCTTTAGACTACCGATTGGTTTTTATGCAAACACTAATTATTTTCTTTCTGTGGCTGTCTTATTATTTCTGGAATTCTTGGCTTTGTGCATAATTTTACTTCTAGAAAATTGTTATTTACATTCGTGTCAAATAACACGGATGCTGATATTTAATTCATAACTGATCATTTTTGGTATAAAAATGTTATGTACTTCTGGCTCTGGCACTTCTATTCATGTCGGCTTTAGAGAAAATACAACTTTTAGTAAACATAAAAAGTTTCTTCATTAGAAAACTGCCGCTTAGAGTAAATTTTAAATATAATCATATTTCACAATTTTATTGATGGCATTCCTTAGACTTCGTGTTTGTGTACCTGTCGTGGACCTTTGACTTTGTCGATTGATATAATGTTAGATTCTGACTCTATCTTATATTATGAAGGCCTCTATGCCGCGCCTGACAGGCCTATTCACACCTATTCACTACTAAGTAAATAGTCACGTTCTTGGTAGCATGGGTAGGTGAACTAAGACCAGATATATGCCCTTAATTAATTAGGATACTAATGATCGGGTTACCATTAAGAGCGATATTAAGATACAATCTCGCCTCATATAGATGCTTCACTTACCACTTTATGCTTCCCACCATTTTTTTCCCCTTTTAACATCTCTGAATATTGTGTAATAAATATATACTCGTGTCTCTGTAAATTAGATTTTATAACCGATATAAATTGCGATGTGAAGTTAATGATAGAATGTGTGAAAACGAGATGAGTGAAGGTCGATGATCTTTGCGGAAGAAATTAATAATTTTAAAATATACTATTGGAAAACGTGTTTAGAAAATATACTATAGTCATTAAAGTTAAGTGTGAGTAATTAGTGTCTTGTTTAATTATTTCGATCTATTTAATTCAATATGATGTAGCTAGGAGATTCTAGCTAGCATCATTTCCGCGTGGAAGAATTTTCGATGAAAGAATAAACTGACAGCCCTGAGAATTCAAGGTGCAATTTTTTTTCTTTAAATGAGCAAACAAGCGGGATCTTATTTTAATGAGACGTTATCTTTTCCGTAGAGCAGTCAATTAAAAGCTTTTCGCTTTGTCATGAAGCCGACCAGGTAAATATAACGCGAAATGTATTTCTTTTTCTTATAGAGAGGTTTTTAAATATTATGCAATATATTAATTATGTATAAAAATTATGATTGCTTAATCAAAAGTATATTTTGCTCTTCCGATAAACTTATATTATTTAAAGCTTGGAATAACTTTTCGAAAGAGTACAAAAAGACTCGTACTTAGCTCTCGATCGTCACTCATGCATTTTCACTTAGTTCATTGTTTCGATCGTAGAAATCAATAAAATAATTAGCTCGTAATGTATTCAGTAGCCGGAAACTGCGATTCTCCTGATAATTGGAACCGTGGTTTCCACTAATTAAAATTCCGTCAAACTGCGCTGTAATAATGTTCTCGTATCTATTTAACATGAAAATATAACTGATCATTTTTAATTAACAATTATGAAGATATGAAATAGTATAGTAGAGTTTTATTTTAGTTTGTTTTTAGGTCAAAAGGCAAGATTAGGTTTATGGCAATCAACTCATTGTAAATCTTTGGTAGGATTATCTTAGAGCTGATAAGTAAACGTTTCTTTGCAAGTTTTTGGGAACTTTGACTTTGACTTGTATTGTCTTATCGTCGAAGAAGAAAGTCTAGAATTAAGTTCTTCACTCTTTGTGAGTCATTTCTCGAGTCGTCTCTTAATTTAGCAACCTTTCGAAGGGCTGAGAACTCTTATGCGCCCTTCACGAAATTTACGGTTCCAAAACAATCCTAGGAAAGTTGCGCCGACACTCTTCAGTCCACTTTACGGCATTTACTTTGCGCTTTAATGAATAACGCCTCGTTAAGGCTTCCCGTATGTTCCATCTGCATCTTAGTAAAGTCCCTGCTTAGAAACTTCTTTATAACTCTCCAAGAAACTAAAGTTTTCCATAATTACAAATCTTCTTTTATAACATGACCAATTTAATCAAAGAAAGTCTACTGAATACCATTTCTGATTCTGATAAATTTCTTATACCTCACGTGTATAAAAAAAGTTTAATGCCTGTATGCAGGGATCAAAGATTCCACTCAAAATGATAAAAAAATTGCTGATACTCGCGTGAATGTGCTATATCGATATAAATAATTTATGACATCATATGGTATGATATTTCGAGACATATGTTTTACACTTTACTATTTCTTATGCCAGGCAGAGATGTTCTCCACTCTAACAAAAACTGAATCATCATTCGACATTGCAACAAGATTGAATGCTTATCTGACTAGAGACAAGGACTTGTTATACAGTTTCAAGATCGGAATTCCAAGCTCATGCTCTACAATGTGCGCTGAGAGCACTTTATACATATATTGACCTATAACCTAGGGCGTTGAATACGTAGAGGAGGGTATGTGGTTATATTTGGTGCATCCTAATTCGAATCTTGTATAACGAATGACAAAGCGGTTCTGGTGGGAAGGCTAATTTAAGAAAAGAATCTAATTTTACTGTCGCTCTGATGTCTAAGATAACGTTGGTTTTTTTACGTTCTTTTTCTAATTTAAATTGTTTTCTCCTGATAGCTAATGCCGTTTTCCAATATTGGAATAAAATCCAGCAAATTATATTGTATTATATACACAATATAATATACACAATATCTTCCTCATGTATCAATCTTGCAAACGATCTAATTAAAGTAGCACAATTCCAATCAGATTTAGAATAAAATTCGTCGCCAAGATTGAATTTAATTTCGAGACTTAACTCAAAAGTAGAGCAGCATCCCTTATTACGTGGGAGAGAGTATGATTAGCAGCTAATGAAACTTGGAATATCTTGGCAAGTCTATTCCATGTAGTCGTGAGAGGCGCGTCATTCCACTGGGAGTTAGCGCTTAATTATGCTGCTTCTCTCCCTACTCCACCCCTTTTCTCTTCTATGATATCAACCACATGGTTGGTTATTATTATTATTAAAGGGGGTAGGTAGGGCGCGAATTCTGTTTTGTTCTCACCAACCAAGCGAATCTTGCTGTTGTATATACCTTTACTTTCGAGTAACTATATATTGGTCAATCCCATCTGCAAGCGCCATGTGAGGGACTTAATATCGAATTCCCTGATCAACTGCTTCGAAATTGCAGGCTTCCAACGACACGACAGGTCGATTAATCGATTCGTAAGCTGATGCTGCTGTCTAATCATTAACTCTCCTCGAACAATGCGTGCTCTAAGAGAAAATGTTGTAGAGGCCTGTTTGCTTCTATTTTCTAATCAATCGATGTTTTAATCGTATGTTGTGCAGTTGTTCATTTTAATTGTTTATGGAAACTAACCAATTTATTAACTTAATATGTGCTTTCCACAAACTTCGGCGGGTTCGAGGACAGATTTATTTGAAGTGTGGGTTGTGGTTGAAATATTTGGAGCCAAGTACTCGTTTCATTATTTAGATTTCTAGAACAGAGTGTACTACTTTCCGCGAACGTACTCTGTCCGAATTGAGCATGTAATGTAAGAGAATTAAGAGTCAAATAGCCATGAAGAGATTAATATAGGTCGAGACTCTCGAGAAGATGAGTGGCAATAAATAATTTATACTATCACAATCCAACAGTGACTACCCTTTCGCTCGAGGTCACGATCGGAACTTGCGTTATAAGGCAGGTTATATTCTACAATCGAAGCCATTGTCTTCTACTATTTGATTTGAATTCTCCTCTGCTATGACGCAATTTGGGCATCGCTCCAAACGTAAACTGTCAGAATTTCAGGTCACGCGAAGCCCTCCAGTTATACACGAATTTATGTAGATCACTCAATTTTGCATGAGGCTAGGCAAAAATATTCATATCGAAATATTCCAGCCTCTTACGGCTCGAGATTGTTCCACTTTTAAATCTAGAACCAATTTTATGAAACATTGATACAATATTGTATAATATATGTATAAGTAATATGTATATGTATATTTATATGTATAAATGCAGTATAAGAGTTATTGTTTCAAAGAATTTAAACATTTTTTGAGTGGATAAAAGGGAAAAGAGAGTTTGTGAAGTTTAAAATTGCCATATTGGAATAGCAACACGTCCAGTGCGGAAACCAGCGAGACGAAATTCCAGGACAATTACGAGAGCATTGTGTCGACTAATTTCTCGCTCGTTATTCGCGCACTCGCGTTTAATTGTTTCTTCTTATCCACTGCGGGTAACGCCGTACTCTGCTATTCGAGCGACTTTATTATTTTCCCTCTTTATCTCTAGATCGCTTTAGAATATTCTCTTTATTTCTTTTATCTCTGTTCGACGCATTGTTCATGCGTGGACGGTCCATTAAGGCCCTAGACGGCCTCGTAATTAACTTCTCTGGGCGGAAGAGTTTCAAACAATATCCCTTTTTACCGCAAGGACCATTCAAGATTCTTTTTGGTACATTACTTTTCTCTTATCGCGGTTCAGTTCAAATTCCGCGACTCAAGTAATAGAATATTTTCGTTTTCGACAAGATTTCGAAAAGAAGAAAGTTCGGAAAAGGTATAATTTACTTAGAAAATTTTTCTGCCTCCATAACAAGCAGTGGAATTGAATTCACAATATATATAATTGACAAGAGAATGGATTGAAGGAAAATCAATTTACAATTCAATAATTCACAGCTTCACGCTTGATAGCTTTCTGAGATTCTGATGGATCGGAGGATAAATTGCAGACAATACTTTTTGCGACGGATGATGTAAAAACTGAGTGTTTACTAACGATCTGTTCGTCTGTCAGTGTCATGAAAGTTTATCTTTCTGTCACCGGTTATCCTAATTGTGAGGGCGGGAAGGCTGAGAGAAAGCAATGCAGAATGGAATTTCATTTAGCTGAGTTGCAGGTGGGCACGTCAAAGAGATACTATCGTCACATATACTCAACCGTAACATTCTGTTTATATATCATGTAACATACGTACGTGCCACATCTGCAACCAGAATTATTACGGAAACACGAAGTACCTGAAATCATGGGATAAAATCAGAGTTCACATATATGCAGCAACTGTAAAAATGTATTACAGTTTCTCTCTATAAAAAATCTTGTCATGTTGTTTGGAATTAAACAGCTTACAAATCTTTAATTATTAGACTAAAAGTGCAATTACATCTTTTATGAAAGATGTAATTGCACTCAAAGGAGAACTTCGAAAATGAGAATTTGATTGCATGTGTTAATAAGCATGCGTCTTTAATTCTCAAAAGGCACATGGTGAGCACTCGCCTCGCAACAATTTTTAGTTGATAGCAGGTTACAGTTCCGCGATGCAAAAATCATTATGGGTATTTTTTCATGCTTGTGAAGAAGTCCGTGGAATTTTTTATCAGCGCACGCAAGGAAACCGTAACCAGGGTATGAATGTATAGACATAAAAAATATTACGTACTTTCGGGCGAGTTTCGATACGAAAGTGTACGAGTTTACCGACAAAGTTATTGGGGGAATTATAGCTGCTATTATGTGAAACAGGTATATGCGTTAAATTTAATGCAGGCAGATAAACTTCGTTATTGTACCTCCCTCTAATCTCGACAGTAATTATTGTTCGCAATTTAGATTGCAGCCCACAATGTTTTCTCTAATAAAACAGGTAATTTCGGAACATGACAAAATCATGTAACTGATTAATATCACGTATACAGATTATTATAATGTATACCTAATATAGTAATTTCATTTTAAATTAATAGCACCAAAATTGAAAGTCATTGAAAGAATGACTTTATAATAAAAAATTGGATGATAAAGGTTCTCTTTTTCGGTCTGCACGCCAATTTAGTAAACCTTCTGCTTATAGAATTCGCAGGAGAGGATCAAACGAGACGAGCAGCTTTAAAATTAAATTGACTCTCGTACTGTGGGCAGAATGTGTAATTTGTGCGTAGGATATGCGAAACGTGCCCTAGACATAGACTGCTGAGAGCCAGAACCAAAAGGTGTATATCTCTTTGTGGAGGTCGAAGTGAAAAGAAGTGCTGATTTATCACAAAGAGAACTCTCACTCCCGTTTGATCCCGCTCTGTTAATAAGAGATTGCTACCGCCTAGCTGCTAGTTTGCTACTGCCAATCCCTGATTCGCTGTAGGGGATAGGCCTTTTATTATAGGTTTTCGCATATTACTATGGTCATTATCGAGCACGACTGTGTGCACTTGAGTTCACGTGCTCAGTGCTTAGGTACACGTTATGACAAGATTTATCACTCTCAGTATCCGACGACGCCATCTTCCTTATACAATATGTCCGGAAAATGATTTATCGATGCTTCGAAATACTTTTCTTACAGTTTTTCAGTCTAGTTTCTACCCATTAGCATTCGCGCAATTATGAACGGTTGGTTTTGCTAGTCCATACATATAATCATGATATGATGAAAGAATTCTTCAAAAGCAGGAGAATTAATTCTCTTTTACGTATATAAAAGTGGCAGTGCAACATTTTGCTCACTAAGGCCTGACTAAACCTTTGTATGTAAAGAGCGTGTACTGTCCATCAGAGAAATTACAGCCGTCCGCAGAAAACGTACATCTTGCTTTTCTTTTTTTTTTATACGCCTACAATTCGTTGAAGATATATGAGGAAGGACTTGGGAATGAAATGTGGAGTTTTCCCATAACGGGTGCGTTACCGTAACATCAAAGTCTTCAAGTTCATCTACGGACCGGATGGAAGGCAAGAGCCATAGTGCCGGATATGTATGCAATGTGCGTGACACGCATCGTGCGAACTTGTACCAACCCACACGCATCAGAAACGTGCATGAATGGACACGTGACTTATGTGCGGACCGTTAAAACGTTCGAAATTCGCCGGAACGGATGTAGCGACGATTTAAAAACGTGATTTATCAACTTTAAGACTGACGGGTAATTCTGCAAGTTAGAAGGGACGAAATAAGATAATGCTTGCTGTAGAACTTCACGGAGAAAACTGGATAGTCAAATTTTAGGACATCCATCTAAGATAGTCAACCTGAATATAGTAAATAGTAAAGTTGATTATCCGTATGTTCAAATTGTATATCCAGATTTTCAGGTTAACTACAGGGTGTCTACTATCTACCAAAGAAATAAGTTAATACACTTCAGTTATTGTTTCATATTTTGTAATTTGATTGAGTAAATTAGTTGCTCAAAATTAAGTCTGATTAATAGTTGAGTAAATACTTGCAGTATTACACATATAACTTCTATAATTTATTTAACAAATTTTAGAAACTATTCCAAAGATTCCGAAGGATTATAAATAATTTCCAAGTATTCTCTGAGATTCTCTAGGTTTTTAATGATTTCAAGACATTTTCAATAACTATAAAGGATTTTAAGAGATTTTTAAGGAAGATTAGGGAATTCAAAGAATTTGTAAGGAATTCTAAGGAATTTTAAAGGACTTTAAAAAGCTTGTAAAAATTTTAAGAAATTTTTATTTTTCAAAGTGATTTTAAGGGATTTTAATGTTCCTCATGGCATCTTAAATATTTTCATGGTTTTTTTTTATGAATTTTTGAAGATTTTGTGGAATTTTAGGGAATTTTGAAAAGTGTTCGAAAATTTTAAATGATATTTTACGTATTTCAAGGGATTTTAAAGTTTTTTCGTGGAGTTATAAAGTATTTTAGGAAACTTGTAAGAATTTTAAGAAATTTTTATTATTTTAAAGGATTTTAAAGAATTTAAATGTTCCTCATGGAATTTTAAACGATTTCACAAAATTTTTATGATTTATAAAAGATTTTATAGAATTTTAGGGGAAAAGTTTTCAAAAATTGTGAAAGATTTTTACGTATTTTAAGGGATTTTAAAGTTTTTCGTGATATTTTAAAAATGTTTGTAAAAATTGCATGTAATTTTGACATTTTAAAAATTATTTTAAGGAATTTTAATAGTCCTCATAGAATTTAAAAAATTTCAAGTCATATTTACATTCTTATCAGAGAATGTATTATTGATTTTTAAAAGATTTTGTGAAATCTTTTATTTCAAGAATTTTTCTTTAGATTTTAATGCACATTAGGGAATTTTACATAATGTCAATAGATTTTTATGATTTGTAAAAGATTTTATATAATAATTGTAAAGGATTTCATTGAATTTTTAATATTCTAGTGGAATTCAAAAGGTTTCAGCGAATTTTAAGGGATTTCAATAGGTTTTCAATAATTTAAAGAAATTTTTGTTCATTTTAAAATTCCTCGTGGAATTTTAAAATATTTCACGAAATTCTGAAAATGTTTTATGAAATTTTGAGGGATGACAGGAAATTTTAAGAGGTTTTTAGGAATTCTAAAAGATTTTTTTTAGGATTTCGTGAAATTTTAAGATATTTCTAATTTCAACTTTCCTGGAAAATCAGGGATTTCGCCTTGAAAAACCGGGAAAAAGCCTGGAATTTGAATCGGTTGAATCAGTAGACACCCTGAACTATCTTAGAAGGCTGTCCTATAGTTTACACTCCAGATAGTCAGTTTGACTACACGGAAAAAACTGTATGGATGTGACAACGAGAGAAATAGTAAAATATGGTACAAATTAAATTTATAGTGTCCACTACCAGGATTGTGGTTGCCACAACCACAACTATTATGTGACAACCACAGCCATGTGTGGCAACTATTACAAAATAGTTGTCACAACTATTTCATAATAGATGCTACATACTGGGTTTGTTGTCAAATAATATTTGTGGTGTGGCAACCAAAATCGTGGTAATGGAGACCATAAATTGTAGTTGAACCATATTTTACTATTTCTCTGGTTGTCTCATCCATACAGTTTTTTCCGTGTATCCATTTTTCTCCGTGTTCCGTTTGGTCACATTTCATTGAATCTCTTATCAAATTTTTCGGAAACTTGATTTACCTTTAAAGTACTGAAATCGGTGTATGTATCTATATGATTGAATATGTGGACTCACGCAGAATTTTATAGTAAGCAGAACTGAAATGGCAGATCTGACGTAAAATGCAAGACTGGATGATAAAATAATGCGCGGTGACTCCATGAAAGAGCACATAGTAGTCTCTGATAAAGAGCGAAGGAATAGCTCGGAGAGGAACGAAGGAAAGCTTGGCTCTATCTTGAGCTTGTCAAAGCTCAATTTTATTACTGTACAGTCTCATAAGAAACTGCAGACGGTATATGTGCGTGCCCAGTGTCCCATAAAAGCCATTTCCGATAAAAAAAAGTCTTCATCCAACGTTAAACTAATCGCAATAAACCTACCAGTCAATACTTCTATTTTCCAGTGACCAAAGTCTAGCAACGTAAGACAGTTTACGATATTACGTCTAACTCTAATGCATAAATGATTTCGAGCGAAAGTTATAATGTGGATGTAAAGTTCACGCGTTGAGTGAAACTCCATGACATTTTATAGAAACATAACTCTTGCGACTTCGCAGTTTTCGCATGCAGAAACATAGAAGTCATTTTGTCCGGATCGTATGAATACAGAGCCGATTCCATTTAGCTTATTAAGTCTGAGTGCTCTTCCGGACTAGACGAGAGAAACTTTACGGACCTCCACACATTTGCGTAATTAGTTCGGTGTGCCTCGGCGCAAAAATTTATTTCATTGTTGAAACACGCTTCTCCGCGCCTCGATAAATGTTCGCGCCGATCACCTCGCTGATTAGCTGGAAAAAATTACTTGAGAAATCACTGTAGGCTATTTCTCGGTACGAATTTTACGAAAGTTTGATTTACTTGAGGGAAGCCGAGAGTTTTTTGGTCATTATATAATTAAGGTGCCTAAGGTAGCAGAAGTAATGAGGGAAAAGTATCTCGTTCCGATTAATACTTATCTTGAGAAGATTCGAAGTGGTTTTCGAAATGAAGAATCGATTCAATGGATGGACGAGAACCTTTGTGTATATGTAGGTAATCTGAACCACTCCGAACCACGCCTACCCTATTTTATACGAAGTCGTTCATTGCATCATTGGGGTAAAGTCGAGGGTAAAGTAGAGTTCAGAGTTTCGCGTGACTTTGCTTGTCGAATCTCGAAATTACCGGAAATCTCGAATCCCGCATTCCGTGCTTCAAGCAAGAAGCGCCCAGTCGAAGCATGATCATCGCGTGCCCTTTGATGATTGTTCCCTGTGGGATATACTGCTGTTCTTTGAGAGAGGATATCCGGCACTGAGATTCGACTTATGGTTAGAAATCTCCATTCATTGCTCACGATTATGTAATGTCGTAGTACACACTCCTTGCTGTGTTCAGTTGTCGCAGAAGAGAATGTTTTACTTCTGTAATTACGTCCGCGTATGTGAAGTATGCGCGCTATGTGCCACCAAGCAATTATTGAATTAGACTCGGATTAAATCTGCACTTCGTGCCAACTGCAAATTGAATCTTTTTCAAAAGCAGATATTTTATTGATTCAAATGAATTTTTAATGAAACAAGAATTAATCATTTCCATACAATAGTGATATTATACAATTTAAAGTATATACATTTGAATCAATAAAATATCTGTTTTTAGACGAGAGATTTATTGATTCAAAAGTATATTTTTATTGATTTCCGAGTATTTTTTTCTCAGTGTAGGATCACTTTGGGTCACTTCCGGTTTTAAAAAACCTTTTCTGGATAATTAAAATAACAAGGAAAATCAATCTTTCAAAACTATAAATATTTATTATTGCAAACGTTTGGCGAAAATAAATTGCTCTTAAAACAGAAATTAAAAATTTCTCGCAAGGAAATAAATTTCAGGATTGCTCAAGATTTAAATATATGGACCTTTTTCTAACGCTTTTTGCATGCAAGGCCGTCTGAAAGGTGAAAACTACATGCGAAGAAGTGTGTATGAAAAATGTTGTCGTGCAATAATTTTGCAGAACGATTTCTATTAGCAATTATCGGCGACAATCTATTTCTTTCCCAATTGACGGTCAATGAATGACTGCTAGACCGTAACGCTAATGCTAGTTACATTACACACTTGTATATTGAGATTTGTTTGTGTGAATACGTATAGACAAGGTAAATGTAATGCATAAAGTGCACCCGCTAACGTAAAAGCTAACAATGCATGTTATACGGTAGTAACCGCACGGCTACTCGTCAAACGCATTCCGGTACATAGTTTACCGACCTCGTGCACGCCTGTAATATAAACCGCCAATTTCGGGCTTTTAGAGCAATAAAAAATTACGGGAATTTAAATTAATGTAATTTCAGTTAATTCGAATGTCCCAATGCGACCAATTCACATTCGCTTTTTTTTATCTTTTCTTGCAGCTGAAAAGTTGTATTTTATATAGAGTTATTAATTTAGTCTTGTTTTTTTCTTTTTTTCAGGTAAGTCAAGGAACGGCTTTAATTTTCGCTATCAATCATTGAAACGGGTGAAAGGTATTTAAAAATTGTTCTTTTTGTATGAAATATTCTACGTTTGCCATTTTGATTGGCACTGAAATGTGGTTGAAGTTTCTGACATTCAAATGAATGAATTTTTGTATTGATTCCAATTTAAACCAGAAATAGTGTTAAATATTAAGAGTGTTAAATATTAATAGTGTTAAAATATTGATCCATTTGCACTGAAAAAATTGAGGCGCATGAATATGCCCCAAATTTTATTTTCCCTAAAATTTATTTGACCGAAAATCAGTTGATCGAATAGCAACTTGCTATAATTTTTATATTTCTGAATTATCGTTTGACATAATTTTTACAATACCGAATTATTATTTAGTATAACTTTTATTTTTCCGAATAATCATTTGTCCTAATTTTTATTTTTCCGAATAACCATTTGACATAATTTTCATTTTCCCGAACTGCCATTTGTCATAATTTTTATAATACCGAATTACTGTTTACTCTCTAAATCTGAATTAGTGAAAAGTAGGTCACTGATTTACTTTAGTGAAAAATTCTACTAATTCTTAGTCATTTTTGACTAAAACTTTAGTGAAAAGTTGAAAACTTATTAATTGAAATAGTGAAATACAACTACTAATTAGTGAACATTTTCACTAAAGTAAATTAGTGACCCACTTTTCACTAATTCAGATTTAAAGAGTAGCATAATTTTTATTATTCCGAATGAGAAATTATGCTAAATAATAATTCAGTATTGTAAAAATTATGTCAAACGATAATTCGGAAATATAAAAATTATAGCAAATGATTTTCGGTCAAATAAATTTTAGGGAGAATAGAATTTGGGGCATATTCAGGCGCCTCAAAAAATTATATATGAAAGAAACTTATGTGAATAAAGTTTCGAACGTTCAAATGAACGAAATATTTTTTTTTAATTGTATTTTATCCAGAAATATTGTGCCAACTAAAAATAACAATCAGGATTACAAGTTTATTTAATTCTTTATTATTTTCAATGTAAATTAATCAATATTTAAAAACTTTTTGTAGATACAAATACAATCAATACAAAAATTCGTTCATTTGAACGTTCAGAACTTTTCAATCATAGAAACTTTTAATACCTATTTTTATTGCAAAAAAAGTATTTCATTCATTTGAAAATTCAGAACTTCTGGTAAATATTGAAAATTAAATGAAGTCGTAAGGGATATAACGTGTTAGAGACGAGGATATTATTTTGCGTTTTGTGAAACGACGAAATAGTCGCCATTAGGCCTCGTCCATGAAACCTGGCAATTATAGTAGTTGGAGAAAAAGTTAACCCTTGCACGCAGTAGGCTAAAGCTTTTAAAGGGTTCGTGTCGAACACGTGCTTGCACTCGTAAAACCGCTGGGAATTCCTAAACGAAATTCCTATCAATTGAGCAGAAAATTACTGGGAACGATCAACAGCCCCTTTCATACCCGTGGATGTATCAAGAATTTGGAAAATTAGCATCTTATTCGTTTTTTTTTCTAAATGAACTGACAATATGCGACAATTTCGTTAAAATCAAGTCAGAAATCCCCGTTTTTAAAGATTAGAATCTCTTGTCGTAAAAGTGAAGAAATAATTTCTCAGGTGATGAGATTTTTCTGGGAAAAGAGTATTTTCCGAGAATTGAATTTCAAAGGATGATAGGTCGGTTTACTGTCTCGGATTTCGGGATGTAATTCTGTTGATAAGATTTAGGTCTCTTGGAGTCTTTCTCTCCAACATATAATTTGAGATTGAGGAAAGTACTTCGTTGATCTTATCTTGTTGGAATAGTTTAGTTTAAAAAAAAAAATAATCATATCACTCTTTATACACTAAACGTATTAAAAGTTTCAAAATACGTTTTAAGAAATTTAAATTAATTGAATTTGAATGCAATTAGTTAGTATGGGGAGAGAATCGAAGTTTCTGATGCATTTTTCTCAAACTGTTACGAATGAGTTCAGTAGGGTTTAAAGAATCGAAGATGTCGTTGAATCGAATCGGTTTAATGAGCTTTCGATTCTATCAATTAATATAATTGATCGAATCCATTCATTCAAACCGCTACACCCCACGGGTCTTTCAATCTTGATTCGACTTCCCACGAGTATGCACAAAAGCAGTCGGTCGTCACGCACGAAATCGAATTGTTGTCGCGTGAAATTGGCACGTTGATATCAAACATATCGCATGGCATTGCAGAAACGAGACCCTTAGTTGCAGTTTTTTTCCATTCAGATGACGAAGAAATAAAAAGATTCAGCAAGGAATGAAAGAAACTATCAATAACGCGTGACTCTGATCTTCTGTGTCGATACTCGATTCGTGGGTAGCTAGATCTATTGTTAAGGGTCGTAACAATGAATCCAATAAAAATAGTAATAAAAATAATATCACTGTAATATAATGTCTTTCAGAAACCTCGAAACGTCTTTCGAGTAGCACTTAAGAGTTCAGATTTTATGGGAAGCGTCGATTCAATTTTATAGGAGGAAACGAAATTCCTTGGGATCGGTGTGATATAAGTTGGCATTTGACGGAAAATTCTTTCGATGCGTAGTACCCATCATTCTCGAGGATTATTTTGCCAAGGAGATTCTTGGCGAAGAATTTGCATTCAATTTTATATGGATCGTTATTCAGGAGAGTTCGAGCCAGAATTTTCGATTCTGATTCTTGAAAAATTCGATTTGTTTTGGTCAAACAATTGTTTCATTATTATTCGATTTTTTACTTTGAGAATCGGAATAAATTGACTCTTGAAAACTATTGTTTTTCTCTTTCTTTGGTTTCAATATTTTGAGAAAATCAGTTTTCGTGTTTCGATTCTTTTGGATGAATCTAACATCCCTTAGTTTATCAAAAATGTTAAGAATATTTTTTTTCATTGTAAATTTTTCTTAATTTAAAAACTTGAATTATTGTGTTTTTCATGGTTAGTGAGGTAGATCGCTTCACCAAGCCGTTTGAAAAAGTAGTTCAACCAGCCACGGGACGACCTGTACCCCTTCAAAAATTCGTTCGCTTAATTTAGAGCATAGCTAAGCGTCACCAAAGCTTTATATTTTCCTTACTCATTAGTTTAAGGCACGATGAACCATAGTATCAGTCGCTCTCTTAAAGCCTGAAGTTGCCAGTTTACTTGTGAGATAGATTTTTACGAATACGAATCGCCATCTACCGAAGCGACCAGAACTAGAATCTTTAAATTACATAATTTGCGGGAAATTCAAATAACAAAATATTGCATAACTTATTAAATCATTAGGGCCGATTCCACCAACTGTGATTAAATTTTAATCCTTGATTAACTTAAGTTAATCAATACTTTTCGTACGCAAATGAAGGATTTAATCAAGGATTATAATATAATCACATTTGGTGGAAACGGCCCTTAATATTATTTGTTAATAACCATTTATAGGTATTTTCGCATCCATTTTTAGGATATTATTTACAATTTTTACTCATGGAGTAATTGTTATTAAAAGAATATTTACTATAAAAAATAGCTTCTTTCGATTTTGTTAATTGATTTTAAAAATTTATCTGTTTAAATCATTTTCTGAACTAATTTTCCGTTGAGAAAGTGTTCTTTTTATAACTAAAAATTTATTATTTTTTAACAAAAATATTACTCCAAGAGCAGACAGGGTTGGAATGGAGAATCCTTTGTTCTACCGCGTCGATTTGA
The DNA here is from genome assembly GCA_900474325.1 of Synergus umbraculus. Lineage (NCBI taxonomy): Eukaryota > Metazoa > Arthropoda > Insecta > Hymenoptera > Cynipidae > Synergus > Synergus umbraculus. The sequence goes on along the minus strand of UCOK01006114.1, from coordinate 3,840 downwards.
AAAAAAGGGGTAACGAATTCTGTCTCACAAAGCTCTGGGGGTTGCCGTGCGACGACTAATGGTTGCATTACAGCGTAATGAACGTTTCATAATGATATTAGCTTCATTAAATACGCGTATTTTGTAAATCTTTTACTAAAATTGCACGCGTGGTGCATTTCACACCTTGTAAAATATTAAATGTTGCAGTAGACTCTTTGCAATTCTAATATTTATTTGTACCAAAAAGAGTTCATATGATGTTTCCAAGTTCTTAAACACCAACGCAGTAAATTCCCAGATATAAAATTTTCATCAAAAAGTGGATCAAAGCGTTGCAGAATGAGTACAAAAATTGACAACTAACAACATATTCACATTATTCTTCTTCTTTCTCATACTTAGATATCAATTGTTTTCTTATTATGCAACGCTTTAATTCACTTTTCATGAATAATAGATTTTACGCAATTTTACACTCAATTGCAATATACCATAAACTTTCATCTGGCCTTAAAGTATAATATATTCAACCTACTTTTCACATAAAATACGTAACAAAACGTTGTATAAGCTTTATGTTTACATCGAAATATATTAAAAACATGAATTTATTCAACATTCAATTTCTATCAATTACGATTTTAATATTTTCACGCTGAAATTGCCGATAAAGCTCGGAATTTGTGGGACAAATTAATCTCTTTTCTATAGAGAATTTATCAAAATAGCTAAACAAAGCACGTTGTTTCGACAGTACCGGCGGCGGTATTAAAAATTTTATAGTCTCATTTTGTAGATGGGACGCGCGTTTCGAGTTCCCATAGCGATACTAACGAAGTTAGGATCGTCGACAAGGGGTGGCTCCGGACCATAATTAACCCTCCTATCTCTGAATATGGTGACAGACGTGGTAGGGCCAACGCAGTATGTAATCCGCAAGGAAATGCGTATGGCACGTGAAGGATGGCTCTCTGTTAATTATCTCACTCGTACTCTCTCTTGCATACCCATCCCTCTTCCCTTCACACGTTGCCGGTCTTATCTCTGTTATCTTTGTTAACTCCGAGACCTCTAAAGTAAATTCGACTGATAATTTACTTGATTATAAAGATTAGAGAGATGCACTTGAAAATTACTCTTGAATACTTGAAAATTATACTCTAATCCCAATTTTCCGATATCTAAATGATCCAATTGTGTTCTGTTGTTATTAAAAGAATATTTTGAAAGTAGTTTTACTCATTGAGTAGTTTCCAACATTGATCTATTAGTCTCTTGAGCAAAGTCAGCTTTAAATTCCATAGAGACTGAAGGAGTATTTCTGAAGTTAATAGATATACTGTTAGGCTACAGATTGAGTGTCCATCCATCCTGAGCTCCTGTTAATCCCTTTTAGACGTTTCTCACACACGTTAGCTTGTTCGCTGTATCTCCATGCGCATTGTCTCGAGTGCGCTCTCCCGACGGAGTGCACATTGCTGATATAGGTACTTGCATGCATACATGCACTGTTAAGTGCTTGTTCCCTTTATGACACGCTTTTTTCGCACTTCGCCAACGAATCGATTTTTTTTTAACTCGGTTTGATGAATGCACCCATTTTTCCTAACTATACTCGTTGCTTGATGAAAATCTTATAGATAAGCGAGAGTGTAAAATTATTTTTAATCCCTTTCATATCAAACATTCACAAATGATATTATAGGATATATCCTCAGTTGCAGTTGAATGCAGTTAAATCTATAAAGCAATAATAATAATAAATATAATAATTAAAAGCTGTTTTAAAAAGTCATGATGAGTCATTACACCTTGAATATTTCTGGAATTTATGCCACAGCATAATAATTTTCATAACATGATATTTTATGGCGTATTGTTAATGTATATTAGCCTACTAACATGATACTCATTTTGCAATAAACAGAAGTATTACTTCTGCATGAATGTTATTTGATTCGCACACGTTTCATACATTATTACGGCATATATCACTGCGTGTTCAGTCACATAAATTATATGAGGGGACCACAAGGCGATAATGAGAATAATAATGAGAACTAGGAGGGAGGGAAGAAGAAATGTCAGACTGAAAGAACCTATCAAACTGCCTCTTACACAGCTGTTGTGGTGAATTCTTCGCAATGACGTATCAAATATGAATCCAACATTGTGTGTATATTTTTTATTTAAAAATTTATCCAACCAATAACCATCTGGAGTTTTAGAATAGAGTGCTGCGAATTTATTCAAGATTGTTGAGGTCGCAGTTTGTCGTTGTCGCGTAGAAAATATGAAAAGCTCTCGTATATGGTTCCGCAGGTCCTTCATACCACGTCGCTTATTCAGTTCGTGCATCGTGGACGAGGGGCGAGGGTGAAACTCAAAGTACGTAGAAAAGAGGGTAGTTAGGCATATCTGGACTATGGGGGTGCGCTCTCCCATAGGAAATTCAACCACGAGGTTTGAGAATGTACGACGCTTGGAAACGCTCGAGGGTGTCCCCTGCCTCCCAGGTTGGTCCAGGGTAGAAAGAGGGGTTGATATCGATTGCTGGCACACCAAACACTGTCTCACCAATAGCTCAATAGCTGTCTTAGTCCTTTTTTACTTCTATCCCTTTGTTTCTCTTTTCAAATTCTCTCTTATTTTAAACATTCCACTTTCCAGTCGATAAAACCTTCAAGGCAACGCTGGGCCTAAAATGTTTGTGAAATTTTCGACTACAAACTTGATCCTATTTTTTTCTGAACAGGAAGTAAACGTAAATATCTATCAGTAGAAGTAAATATATTAATGAAACGAGTTTACTCTCTTAATCTGAATCAGCGATAAGTATACCACTAATTCCAATCAGCGTATATGCGCTGATGAATCAGTGAAATTTTGCTGATAGAGGGCGTAACATTCATGTGAATAAAGTTTCGAACATTCAAATGAACGAAATATTTTTTTAAATTATATTTTATCCAGAAATATTGTGCCAATTAAAAATAACAATCAGGATTACAAGTTTATTTAATTCTTTATTATTTTCAATGTAAATTAATCAATATTTAAAAACTTTTTGTAGTTACAAATACAATCAATACAAAAATTCGTTCATTTGAACGTTCAGAACTTTTCAATCATTGACATTCACTGGTTTATCAGCGAAATTTCGCTGATTAAGATTAAGAGAGTAAACATTAATTTATGTGATTGTAAATTTGTATTGATATTCCATGCATTATTTTGCCTTTGGTGTGTCTTAAGTAGTATTGTAATGCAGATATTATGCTAAATAAGCTACTTCACCCTTCGCAAAGTCCTAATAGCAGATTAGTCTTATGCGAAGGTTAATCTTGGCGCAGACTAGCTTTGGGTTACGACTTAAATTCAAATCGAGAATGCTGCTCTATAATCGCATTATTATTATATAGGCGAAGGTTGTATGCTTGAATTTGCAAGCAAGTTTCGATATAATGATCCGAGGCGCAATTTGATTTGACATTAGAATGTTAATGGCGAATTTAATTGTTGGATTTGTTGTAAGGTGTAAATTAATTCTCTTCTTCATCTTTTATGATTTCTTTATTTCTCTTTCTTCTGATAAAACTCGTCCATAAAAATAATCGAATGGTTACGATAAGTGTCTTCTGTTCCATATCTGTAAATTAAAATGACCGCTTTTCTGCGCAAGATCGTAAGAATGCAAATATTTCTAAGGCTTTTCAATTTGCATACCAGATGACGAAGTTTGATCTTAAAAGAGCCCAGAACAAGGCTCTTCGAACCTCTTACTTAACTCCCCCATATCAAACTCTAGGATTTTATGATTACGTCGAAGTTTCAGACGACTGCATATATATATATATA
>UCOK01006113.1:0-48988 GCA_900474325.1 Synergus umbraculus | reverse complement strand
CATATATATATATTATTTATATATTTATATATATTTACACAACATCGAAAATTAGAAATTATAATCGAAGTAACTTGCGCTTAAAGTACGTAAAGATGAAAAACAAATGTAAGCAGAAACGTAAGGCATGCGAAAGTGAAAATAATCAAGCAATAAATTAAAACTACAGCATCTTTCTGCATCGCATTATCTAAATATTGCGATTGTCTACTTCTAAAACCAACCCCCTTTGCACCAAGGAGTTTATTACCTCTTAGTGCTTTTTTCTTGTGTCGGTTTCCTGAAAGAAATAAAAAATAGTTTTTTTTAATGAAAAATATTCTTCTCTTCTGAATAGAAAAATGATTTCTTTTTAAAACTCAGTATTAAAAATAATTTTTGAAAATTATAAGAACGAAATATTACCATTTAAATGCGTATGGAGCTGCTGCATTGAATTAAGACGGACGTTACACACATTGCATTGAAGTCCATTTGTTTCTTTGTCTTTCGTAAATGCGACCTTCGATTCGTCTAAGGTTGCCATTATGGTTCTCGTCCTAATCTATTTGGAGAAGGAAGTTCATGAATTAATACTACATTTTTTAACATTTCGATTTCGATTTATTAATTTATTTTTGGAGAATTTAAAATGGATAAATTAAAATTGATTGAAATACCTGTTTGGCATGGCGAGCTCCCTGCATATGTGCATCTAATACTGCTTTGCTTGTAAACGAGAGATCACAATCATCACAACGATAAAAGGGTTTTTTCGTGGGCAAGTTGCCCATTATGTTGTCGACCACAGCTTTCGTAACTGGATCGTTGAGAGGTTGATTGTTGCTGGACTGTTCGAGGTTTTGATTTCCAGCATGTTGATTTTCCGAAGACTGATTAACTGATCCATTTAGCATGGGATGATCGGCAGACTTGATTTTTGAGGATTCATCCACCATCATTTGCTGTGAATTTACAGCCAGCGGTTCCGCCATGGTGGGACTAGAATTAAATTACTGAAACAATAAAGTACACTTCGTCAATTTATAGCCTTGTACGATTTTAGAACACAATTGAAAGAAGCTTAAATTATTAATCCTGCAAATTATTACTCTCTAATGATTAAATCAATTTTACAAGGGTAGCTTATTGAAATTGTTTTAATTATTTTGAGAGCATTTTTAAATAGACACTAGACACTATTAATTAATTTTTTATCAAAATTTTGATTGAGTATTTAAAATTGTAGGCCTGAACAAATTGATTATAATTAGGAAATTATATGTTACAGTAAATATGTATATATAACATATATTATAATATATATAAGTATACTTATATTCCTAAATTTATCGATCTAGATATATAAATTATATTATAGATATTTAGAAGGTTCGCTAACCTCCTATTTATTTAATTGGCAAGGATAACAATGCAGAATATATTATACACAACAATAAGTTCTCTGAATCATCAACTGTTTGCAAACACACAAATTCATGACCTACAAGAGAAAAAAGCTGTCAAAGTCAAATCGTAAAGGAAGTAAACAACATTTACTAATCCAAAAACTATGGAATGCCAAAAATGTTTGAATCACAAAAGGGCATACAATTTTGTCTCAAAGTAAACCTCAAAGAACAAGCTTACCAATTCGGTTTAAGTTAAAAAGGAATCCATGAAATCCTTGTTTTCCAAGGGGTGAAAAACTGAGTCGGCTCAGACCTTTCCTCCGCAGAAATACGTACACACATACGAATAAAGTCAACCGCAGAAAAAGATTCGATTACAATAAAAAAAAACTCGACGAATGATATATTTTGACAACTATTCTACTATAATATTCGTATTATTAAAACAGCATTTTTTCCGCTTCTTTTAATATGTGCTCTCGGAGTTCTTACAGCTCCAAACCGCCTTGAAAGCTCTAGTGGAAAATCGGAAAATGTTTGCAAATCCGAATTCGCCGACTGAAAATATTTCAAGAACCAATCAGCGGCTTCCTGTCATTAAATTTGCTAGAGTCCCTGAAATGAAAAGCTCTACATCCACCATTTTATTATGCAAATATGTTTGGCGGGTAATTCAAATATAGGAAGCTTTTTGAATGTGAAATTCCCATATTTGAAATTTCTGTCATTACTTTTCAACAAATATTAATGGGCTTTTGAACTAATAAATAAATGGAAGTAAATATAAATAAATTAGATGAATAAATCCAGCCAGCATAATGTATTTTCCTGAATTGTTGAATCGAAAATTCAAATTTCGTGCCGGAGAGTGAAACAAAATGGCGTATTGCTATGGACTCTAAACTTCGAAGCTTTATTCCCTTAGCCAATTAGATCGTCCCATCCATACCGACAATCAGTACTTATATATCAGTACTATATATCAACTCCGAGTGAGCAATATAGTAGCAGCCATCTTATATTTTGTGTTGAAGAAAAACATTTATTTAAACAAATGTATCGCGTTATCCCGTGAGTAGGAACGGCTCGGAGGCGTGCGCTCGATGAGGCGTAGCTTTTTTACGACTTAGCCTGGACCACTACATTAGCAAAGGTTAGTCAAACTTGGAATAAAACTCTTATCCCCTTCGCTTTTCTTCAAGCAGTGTGCGACCTCTCGCTCCCAGAGCCGCGCATCATGATCCGCTTTTAGCGTCGAAATAATTCGCCTTTACTTCCCGCCCTCTTAAAAATAAACCAGCTCTCCGCATTTCTCTGCTCACGAATTTTCCTCGAGAAAATGTCGCACCCGTTCTCGGTTCTCCGCTCGTGGAAAAGTTATGCAATCAGCTGATCGCCTCTATCTCGTCCCTCGCCCCGCACCTTCTTTCTGTCACTTGTCAAAAATAAATGTCAAACTAATATGTAGTCTAACCAAAGTATCATTCATTTCCGAAATCTCTTACCATCATTAATGATTTATCAGGACTCTCGCAATCATTTGCAGAGTTTAAAGTGATCCAAATGACGCTCACAATTTCAAGCGATTTTAGAAGGATCCACTCTGTTTAAGACTTTTGAGAGAGATCTGCAAAGATTTAGATTGTTGCTATGAATTTCTAAGATGTTGAGTGACTTCTAATTATTTTTTTGGATTTGAGTTTAGTGGAGGGTTGAAGCGCAGTTTAATAAAATGAACAGTGGCTCTCTACAGGTAACTTCAAGCTGTTGAAGTTCCTATTTCAATAAAATCAAATAAAATAATAAACAATAACGTAAAAAAATAAGCGGAGGAATAAAAATATACTTTTAAGTCTTTTGATGTTTCAGTCGTTACTTTATAATAGTTTGATTTCTAAATAGCATTTACTTTTTGCAAAATAATTATTAGCAACAAATTCCTACATCAATTTAAACATACAATATGTTACGTTATTGAGACAAAGTAAAACAGAAACTTTCGCTAAAAATTGATTTAATTACATTGCTTGAATTATTTAGCTTTATACCTAACTCTCCAGATGCATTTCTGAATTCAAGAGAAAATAATAAACAGAGTTTTAACGATTTTTACTGATAGAAAATGAATGAATGACTGATATATACTCGTTTCTTTTAGGTGGATTGGTACGCAGGATATGAGCAGTTTGTCAAGCGCAACCTGACTCTGCTCCCGGAACAGCAAGCCAACCAGCAGCAGCAGCAACCGCTGGCGCAGCCTCAGCAAGACATAATGACATCCATGTTCGATCAGCAGATAAAAAGTGAGCCGATGGGATTTTATTCAGTAGCCTCAAGTCGCTCAGACGGTTCGAATTCGATGGTAAACCTCTCGGACGACCGGGAAGAACTTTCCCAGCAGGAAGGCCATCTTCAACAGCAGGAAGGACACCTGCAGCAGCAGGAGGCCCATCTCCAGCAAGAAGGACATCTGCAGCAACGTGAGGGACATCTTCAGCAACAGGATGGGCATCTGCAGCAACAGAATTTGCAGACTCATCAGCAACAACAGCCACAACATGAGCAGCAACAACAAGGACAGAGTGTCTCGCCAAGTCGTCAGTCCACTGGACAACAGACTGTCAAGGAAGGTTCGAGATCTAAACCTCAACCTTGTAAAGTTTGCGGCAAAGTTTTATCGTCTGCGAGTTCTTATTATGTCCACATGAAACTTCACTCGGGAAATAAACCGTATCATTGTACGGTATGCGAGGCTAGCTTCTGTAGAAAGCCATACCTCGAGGTCCACATGAGGACCCACACTGGGGAGAGACCTTTCCAGTGCGAACTGTGTCTTAAGAGATTCACACAGAAAAGCAGTTTGAATACTCATAAGCGCGTGCACACTGGAGAAAGACCCTATGCTTGTGATATTTGTCAGAAGAGATTTGCTGTTAAGAGTTATGTTACGGCGCATCGCTGGAGTCACGTTGCTGAGAAACCACTTGTTTGCGATAGGTACATCAAACTCAAATTTTTTACCAAACTTCTCGCATGTTAACTGCATTCATTTGGATTCTTTATATGATAAATAATTAATAATATCTGAGTGATAAAAACATTCAAGCGAATATTATCACTACATTACAAATATCACTTTTGTGTGTGTTCATAAATTCTAAGAATACAATAACATATATCTAAAATTTGGAAGGCGATCATAATATTCAATGGTTTATTTTTACTGAATTGCACTCAACTTTGACATTCCTTTTCAAAAAAGAGGATATGACTCAGTCATTATCAATCTTCTTCTATCTCTTCTTTCACCTTTCTTGTTTTAAACATCTCTTTAATTGTTTGTTCTCTTGATCTGTGAATAATGAATTCGATTCTTTATAACTAACTAATAATTGTTATTTCTGTCATAGGTGTTCGTTGACCTTCACGTCAAAGAGTCAATTCGCGATTCACATTCGCACCCACACCGCCAGCAGCACTTACGAGTGTAACATCTGCGGGCGCACCTTCGTCCGGGACAGCTATTTGATCCGGCATCAAAATCGGGTGCACCGTGAGATGAGCCAGACCAACGCCAATCATAATCCGCCAACCCCGCAGAGCACTGGGGGTGGCACACCGGGCACAGGATTCGAGAGTCCGGTGTGCGACCTGCGTTACGAGGGACCCTCTTCGTTGGATGGACTCGGTTCCAGCAAAGGGGGCATATCCGCCGACATCGCTAGTTTAGCCAAGCAGAATAGTCTACAACTTCCTCTTCCTCTGCTGCATCCGCAGACCACCAACTAGTGTTTAGACGCCGGCGCGTCTCAGCCTCTGCCGTTACAACAGTCACCGCAGCAAGTAATTTGTCCCACCTCGGCGACCTCGCCGTTCACACTCAATTCACCCTTATCTCACGAGCACGTAACATCCCAGAGTGTCTACCAAACGACGGGATCCTCAGGTCCCATGAACAGTTCCAATTCTCAAATCTACTCTCACCTATCGCCTCCCCTCGATCCGTCGGATTCGCACCAGTTGCACCGCGGAATCCCTCCGCCAGGATTACATCCTGCGCTATATCTTTACGCCCAATACACCAACACTAATCCCTCGATTTCGTATCCCGAATACATCCAACGCAATAACTGAAAAGAAATGCACGCTAGCATTGGAAAACCGATCTTAATTCGAATCTTCTATTAACTTTATGGAAAAAAACTCTGGTTGAATGTAAACAGGGTGATCACAGAATTAAGTTTTTTTAATTTCCCTGACTTTTCTTTGACTTTTAGAAAAAATTTTCTGACAAAAAATATTAAAACAGCGAATAAGTTTTGAATAATACATGTATCAATTTTTTTTTTTTTATAGACATTCGCATTTCCGTGACAATTTTTTTCCCCTGACTTCCTAGAAATGTGGTCACCCTGGTGAAACACGGATAGGCATCATTTGGTTCGTTTACAAATTACGGCCTTGCAGCTATAGTTTTTCGTGTGATGAATTTGCTTCATTTTTCTTAATAATATTTTTTTAAGTACCAACGCCTTCAAATATTTTAACATTACAATTTATATTTTAACGTTCATTTCAGTTTTAGACTTCAAAGCCTTTGGTATTCCAAGACTTTTCTTTTATCTATTTTCTAATATTTATTTCTTTTTAAAAATTAAAAATTTATCTTTTACATAATTGAATTCGAAATTTTATATTAGTTGGTTTTAAAGCTCGGAGTACAGAAGAAATTGATTGAAAATCTTCTTTAAGGAAAGTAAATTTAAAATCGGGAAATGTAGCCAATGCTAGCAAAGATCCGTTTTCGGAAGTCTACACGTTTCCATCATATAAGCACTTTTCTTTTGTATCTTTTTTAACTACGTCTACGAGTATACATATATTATGCGAACATCACACATATTTATATTATATTTTTAAAGGAGTTTAGTCACTTGAATCTGTGATATAGATAGTAATTATCGTCTACAAGGTTTAAATATTGGTTTTGCTGTTTCGATATACCGAAAAAAAAGAAAGAAAGAAAGAAAGAAAGCAATGTCATGGAGCGATGTAGTCATTGGTCTCCAATGACATTGGTCTCTACCGAAGGTGTTTGGTAGACACCCTACTATTACCGCAACAACACGATTACTATGATTCTTTGATACTATTCGCTATCACTAGAATTTTTGCTTATATCGATTATAAATTATCGACATCCTACTTATATTCCAATATCGATAACAATGTTAATCACTGATACTCTCTTCGTGTCCGAATCAGAATTGGATTTTTTAAAGGCGAGTTTAATCAAAATAATTTACAGAAAGCACAAAAAAGGAAGACAATTATCTGGTATAAGTCTCTAATCGCAAAAATAGAAGTAGAGGTTTTAGTACTTTAAGTTTCTAATTCTGATTCGTCGTTAATCGAAGTTAAAATTTATTGTGTATCGTCATGGTTTCTCCTTGACTTAAAATGCTTTAAATATTTCATTTCAGATAGTTGGAGTGATTCTCTGATTTAGAATTTGTTTATATTCTAAGGAATGGACACTTTGATTATCCGAGAGGCTTAGGCAATTTTATAAATTGCAAGATTCTCAGAGATTCACTCTTGGCTCTCAGATTAATTTTTTCTTGGAGCGAGAGACAATATCGATCTGTGACGAGAATTTCCAACTAGATTTTAGAGACTTCGAGCCAACAGTTCAATAGGTGTACTTATGTTCGACATATCGAGGTATACTTTATACGACGTTGTAAATACAAATTATACCTACATGCCTAGAGAATTTTGATGAAATTATTCATCATTATTCGTCTAAGGTCCCAAAATCTCATAAAGATTTTAATAGTAGGGCTGTTATTGTAATTAACAATTTGTAAAACGCTATTAGCTATTAGTTTTATCGTTACTAACAAAGCTTCGAAAAAATGGGGGAACCATGACTACCATCAGAGTTTTCATTGTTCATTAAACTCATGTAGACATCGCGGATTAAAAATTGGGAAGCGTGTCGCACCGGGCGACTCATTATACAATACATACATTATAATTATATCATTCTATCATTATTTGTTTCACAAGTGACTCGAATAACGGCAGAAAAGCCAATCGTGATTTCGCATCAGCGATGCCTGGATATTTTGTTTTTCTTAGATCCGTCTTCGCTAATTTTTAGTCTGTGTTTTTTTCTCTCGATAACTGCGCGCATATGTCTGAGGCTTTTAATTCCACGAGATATACACGAGAAGTCACCGGGCAAGACTGATTATCGTTATGAAGTTAATGTGTTTTTTAAAAATGGAGAGAGGAGATAGGCGAAATTTGGAATAAGCAACACTCGAGATTAAGTTACGGAGAATTTTTTTCGTGAGAGGCTTCAATTTAGGGTGGTTCCATTTTTTTTCTTATTTAACACTATAATCATTAAAGTCCTAGTAATTTAGAATGAGAAAAAATGGTCTAACCATCCTAATCAAAATATTGAGAGGTTGAAAATAATGATCTTTATATTGGCTAGTCAATGTGCAGCTAAGAAGATGTCGTACTACAGAGCTGTGATTAAAGCCTCCGAGCATATTGTCGCGCAGATCCTATTTAGTAATCTAGTGATACATTAGCCTATGACCATGATAAAAGTAGCGATTGTAGAATTATGAATTACCGAAAATTATTCGTTTTTATGAATCTAAGATCGCTCGAACGATCCTGATTCCAAATTCATTTAAGCTATGAAATGATCTTCAACTTCCGATTTTCACTCCTTATATTCCAGTATTTCAACGCTTCTTTTCTCTCTTCTAAGCAATCAGCTTAGCTTCTCTCAATTCAATTTTTTTTCGGCGCTCATATCAAAAAGATATTTTTTCATAGAGTTGGAGAGCAGGAAAGAAAATTTGTATAGAGTATACTGGACAAAAAAATATTAAAAAACAATCCCCTTGGGTTTTCAAAAAATCTTCGGCTGATTGAGATTAGATTTTCGTACACAATATGTGTATACGCTGTGTATAGGTTTTTGCCGTAAAGCTTTTCGTTGAGTAGTAATTAAAAATAATTTATTTTCCTGGTTGATTTGCGATTATGAAGTCGTCATTTAACGATTTCATCGCAAAAGTGTTTTTCTGTCTTCGATTGATTTTTAAATTTCAGTAATTATTAATTAATTATTAATTAACTATTAATTAACTGTTTATTGATTGTTCACATCGCAGAGAGATGCGCAAGAAAAGTGACGATCGAAGCGAGAAAAACTTTTCAGCCTTGAAAAAGCCAAGCTTGTAAATAATCTAAATAATAATTCATAATGGAAACTAATGAGTAAAGGGTCTACGTAGGTTAAATACACTTAGCCATTGGTCGAGATAATATTATGTAAAACGCCCGATGTAAAATAGTTTAAGGCACTAAGTAATACCAAGGCGCAACAGCTATTTTCTAATCGAAACACGTAAGTTAGAGCGATAGAAACAGAAGTTAAATACTGATTAGCAGTCATACCTCATCGACACCCCGCGAAAATCGTATTTGATACTACATGACACTCGGTAACCGGTAAATGTCGTCCATTGCGTCGTATTTTGCCTTTCGTTCAGTTTATATCCACAAAAAAAAGAAAACATTCGCTAGTCTAATCCCCGTTTAAAACAATCGTGATAGAGGCAGTTCTGGTTTCTAATCTAGGCCATAATTAATTATACCGAAATTAATTTTTTTATAATATGTTTGATCTCAAATTTTTAGTGGTAGTTATACATTCGACATTTTAAAATTTAAATATTTCTACTTTTCAGGAAATCGACTTTCTAATTTAAATATCCAAAAATTTTGAGATATATGTATTTAATTGGGACTTGTCTTGAATTTTTAATTTATATATTTCTATAAAGTTATAATTTTTTAGATTTTCTCGATTTAAAAATTTCTGGTAAAAATTGTTAAGTATAGACTATTCTGTGATATAAAAAAGAGAAAAGTAAAAATTGCGGTTTGGGATGAAAAAAAAAAAAAGAAAAACAGAAAGGTAACTAGTTTTTATTAGAGTGCCATTTCGCTGAAACCGAGTTCTGAACTCAAGTTTTAAACGGGGATCCTCTTCCATTCGATCGAATGATCAAATAAAATCAATACTGAACGGTAAAACATCGAAGCACAAAGTAATGTTTTATCCTTCTTTATATATAATTATATAAATATATAGCTTATACGGATTGGAAAAAGGGGCGAGAAATGCTTTTTTGAGCTGTGTGCTATTCGTTAACGAATCATCTGTGATGAATGTCATCTTGACAATGTAACATGAAAAATGTAACAGTCAGATTTGCTATCGACGAAATTTAATGCACAGAATTAAATGTAAACAACTCATGTAAAAAGATTAATTTAAGTGAGGATTAGTATTTAATTCCAAATATCTTTCACTCGTGTATAACAAAATTTAAACTTTTCAAAAAAAGTTTGAATTATGAAAATATTTCTCCTCACTGGAATGAATTTTTAGAAACAAATTTGCGTGCGAACAAGCTTTGAACTTTTTAACGTCAAACTATTGAGTTATATTTTTTGTATTTATGACGTTGAATACTCAAGATCGGCTCTCGATTTTCTTTGAACAATAAGCAATCTTAGAAAATCGGGGAAATTATTTTTTTACTGAAGAATTTGTGATAGTTTGTTATTTTTTAGTGAGATGAACATTATAATTATAGTATCAATTTAATTACAGATTATTTGCAATGGAAACAAACAGATAATGTGTATTTTTCAAGAGTCCATTTATAATATTATTTTGTATAGAGTGCTTGCATGTGTTTTTATTTGGATGACTTTCAATCTGAATGACTTTCGAATTTGAGGATCTGAAAATTTCTTTTTAAATTATTTAATTCGTTTTTAAAATTAGCTCTCTTTTCATTAAAATTGAAGTTACTTTCCTTTCGAAGAAAGGAAATTTGGATATTATTTTTAAGATTTTTCATTCATACTTTTGTGATTGCACGAAATCCTCGTTTTCTGAAACTCGAGAGTCGTTCGTAGCTGATAAGAAAGCGCGAATTACAGCAGTAACTTTCGATAACTGCACTTTTATCAGGTACAGGTAAACGATAAAGAATGTGAAAGTGTGAGAAAGCGCGGAGACAAGAGAGTATTTCGAGAAAAATCTTCAGAGAGGTAGAATCGATTCGCAAATTAGGAAAGCAGCTTAGAGAATATTGTAAAATTAATTAATTAAATGAAAAAATAATGAATTGATTCATTAATTAATTAGCCACTGCTACACTATCGCACCCTATAAAAATTATATCCTTATTTTTAAGGGCATGTGGTAATTACCTTAAGAACAAATTTAGTTTTCCCACCTTTATACTCCCAATTATAATATTTTTTGGTAAAACTAGGCCATTCAACTTCGTTTCGTACAGATGTAGGTAAATGCCATAGTTTTTAGTATAAAATATTTGTTATTGCTAGCGTAAAGTTGAGGAAACTAAATTACTCTTATGGTAAAATATCACATGCCCTTAAATAACGACAAAATTGCAAGGGGAAAGTGTTTAGAATAGCGATTAGTATCTTATTTATGCGAGATCGATTGACAGTAAAAAAAGGAGAAGAAAAAAAAAATTCTCTCTCATCGAGTTCAATTTTTAGAATCAAACTTAAAATTTAAAAAATGATAGGAGCTAATGATTTAAGAAGAATTTTTCTTATTGTTAGAGAAAAATGAAGAATAATTAAATATTAAGCTTGACAGATTTCTAGAATGCCATACGAATCGTTCGATTCGCAGGTGAAATTTGTTTTTTCTTTTTTAGTCGAAAACGATGCAAAGCAGTAGTTAATGATTTTCACGCAATCTGAGAGGCCGAGGAATAAAGAATCAAGTTCAAAAATGCGAACAAATTTGAACAAGGCATATACCTGTAGAACAAACGTAAAAAAATATGAAACCTACTTAATAATATTTGTCATTAAAAAAAAATGAAAAGAAAATGCTCGCGTCGCTCCACATTGCGCCTGTACCATTTTGCTTCTTTAGCAGAGTACAATGCCATTTATTTTTGTAATACTTTTACGTAGGATAGTTCTTATTTTTATAGAGGTTTTACTGTGCTACCGTAAGTCTTAGAGGCCTGCGTATAATAGGTTTAGAGAATTTTGTAGAAATGGGGTGGAGGGCAGGAGATTAAAAAATTCGCGTTCGGCGCTCAAAAATGACCAGATACGTGCTTAAAATTTTTACTTCAAATCTAAGGACGCAAAACCGTAATAGATAATGTAGAATTTAGGTAGAAAAACGAGCGTCGAACGGGGATTCAAGTCGGAGGGAAACTTGAAAATATTTCCAATGGAGAGCGATCCTTGTTTTGTTTGAGAAAAATTGATACATAAATAACTAAGAATTTAAAGGTTCTATATTTTCGATGAAATTTAAAATTCTTTTCCAAAATCCTAAAGAGATCAACACTAATTCTTCACCTCCCTCAAAAACACAAAATCTCAAGAGTTTGTCAGGAAGACGAGAATTTTGCATATTTCTTAAAATCAAAAAGTTTTTCCTGAAAGACTCTATTTCCTCAAATCTCAGATCTTGAAAATGAGTAATTAAAATTGAAAACTAAAAAAGGATCGTATCTTCGGAATAGAAATAGAGGATGAAGCCGCGTAAGCATTAATGGAACGACACCACAGTACTCTATTAATAAAAGTATCTAATTAAGATAATCTACCGAAGTAATAACGACAATGAACGAGTAGGTAATTAGCTAGATCACGCGATGTTAAATACCTACACAAAAAATGCGAATACGAAGGTACATACAGGCTCAGAGACACATACGGACACTTTTCTAAGAGCAGTTTAATAACAAAGATGAACAAAGAAACAAACAAAAAAATCGAAAAAGGATCGACGCTTAAAACATTTATAATTTTCACCGACATATCCTGGCTAAACACATCCTCTTTACGTACATACTGCATATACCTAGTTATTATATATATAAATATAAATAATATATATATATATATTATATATATACATGTTATAAATAGGCTATTTTATGTGTAAACGATAATTATTGAATTATCATTATACAAGACCATAGGTACATATACATATAACGATGGTACAACTAAGGCAAGTATGTACTGTACATAGCTGTCACTTACCCTCTGCCCACCCACATACGAACTATACATAAAAAAATTATATATATATATATATATAAATACACCCACTAGTTTAAAAACATTAACCATTGTTGTACTAATTATTATTATTATTATTATGAATTATTGTGAATTATGAATTTATGATTATTAATTATGAATTATTATTATTATGATTATTACTGCGAGAACAGAACAATATATTGCTATTATTTTAATTAAATTAAGCTTTACCACTAGCGGAAGTAGACCCTCACTTTTAGCACGATCGGAGAGAAATAGAGAGAGTGTGAGAGAGAGAGCGAGAGAGAGAGAAAAAAAATCTTATTCTTCAAATTGGATTCTACCTCAATTTTATGATAAAGAATATTGTAATCATGTATTCTCTTTAGAGGAATTCCGAAACAATTTTGAATGGGAAGAAGAGAAAAAGACCATTTTGAAAAAAGCGTATTGTTGGCCTGCAGCGACCTCATACTGTGATAACTATAAAGAATATTATTTAAATTAAGATTCGTTGTATTAAGTGAAAAGCGACTTTCTGTGGTTGAGCGAGCAATACCTTTGATTTTTCAAACAAATATTTCATGAGTCCAGACCAATAAGACTATTTGTAATTTTGCAAGTTTTCGAATTTGATTTGGCTCATTTTTTAGATTTTGAAAAGACGATGGTTTTCCAATTTTTTAAATCTTGAAATGTTTGCAACTGAAACTTTGGGAACCCTCCGTTTTTAAGAATTTAATATTTGAATTGGAAGCCTCGTTCCTTCATCTGAATTCTGGATTTCTTTCTAAAAATTGAAACATATCAAACTTGTCCAATTACAAATTTGAAGACTTTCAAGCACGGATTTCAGCTTATCAATCTTCATAGAAAATCTAAAAAGCAATGAGTTTCCTTCAACTAATTCTCCAGATAATTTTGACATGTCTCGTTACTAGTCGAAAAATTTGCTACTCTTCTGGAAATTTAAAAGGGAACTGAATAGTTGAGATCGCTGTGTAAACCAATTGATAATATGCTATTAGTTTTGTAAAGCGAAATTTAAAATTTCGCGAAAAACATATTGTAAAGCATGTCGTTCCAAGTGTCAGTTGACAAAACAGTGAGAGTACCGATATATGATATATAATTATGTCGTTCCGTTTTAGGTGATATAAACTACAGAAATCAATGAATGAGTTTTAATTCCCGATTACGAAGAGCTTTTAGTTTTGATCATGCAGCTCGTTACTCTATCTATATTGGTGAGAATGAAGAAGGAAAGGATCGCTAAAGTTAGAAATAGACGATGATATTTTCAGTATATTATATTGTGATGTTAGGTTTTAAGCTGTGACCTAAGTCGGGAGAGCTAAGCTGAGGTCGCTGTAGTCAGACTTAAACGCTAGCGTGAGGGATCACTTTCACATTTTTTAGGCCACCTAAACGTCTCTAAGAGTTACAGCTACAAAAAGTATCCGTATAATTGTCTTTGGATGATCAAAACGCAATGGAAATGTATATTGTGATCGGCAAGCTACAATGTAGTTTGTTCGTATTATCATGAACAAACGAGAACACTTGTGTAATAAAGTAGATGTCCATAGACAAAATGCTTTTGTTTCAGTCATTCTTTTCCTAACATTAAATGGATTTTAATTAGAACTTTCAATAGAACTTTCATTAGAACTTTCAAAAAAAACTCTTTATTTAAAAATATAAAATAATCTTTTTAAAAATAAGTAGCAAGGAAAAAAGCTCACTTTATCAGTGCATATATCGTAAGTTCATTCGTTGTTCCCATTTTTCTGTTAACACAGAAAGAAAAATTTACCTAAATTTAATTATGATGGTAAATATTTCAATTTGGTTTCCAAGAAGTTTATTGTTTATAATATTAGTGTCTCGTAAAGTTGTCTTCTATTAAGAAGGAACTTTAAATTACCTAAAAAACAAAAAAATACTTACAAAAAGTCCATACGATCAAATTTACTCAATCTCCACGTCCACAATAGCATCCTCGACGACAACCTGTTCCGCAATTGTCGAAGCTTGCAACATCGGCAAAGGATCTGGAGAAGGACTGAAGACATTACTTGAAGAATGATCTTTAAAATATTCTCCTCCTTTCTCTTCATACTCTTTTCGAGTTACCAAATACTCATCAAGATCACCATTTAAACCAAAATCTCTCGCTCCATACCAAGCATCCAAACTTGTATTTTTAGCGATATTAACTTGAAAATTGGATCCAAAGGGTCTTATTTCCTTGAGCTCACGTTGTAGTCGACCCAATAATCCAGGAATGGAGGCAGATCCGCCAGTTAAGAAAACATTATTTGCAAGCCTCATTTGTAATTCAGGAGAGTAACGCTTTAGAACGAATTCTATCGTTTCTGCAATTCCAGCTTCGACAAGACCTATCATTGAAGGCTGGAATAATAATTCTGGAGCTCGAAGATGTTCAATTCCTACGTGTAACTGATGAGTTTCTCCCGGAATCATTTGAACACTAGATCCTGCTCCATCGAATTCTGGATCATGGTGACGAAGGACATCCTCCAGTTCTATCAATTTTTCCTGCTCAAGTTCCGAATCAGAATCTCCACCTTCCTGTAAGAAAAAAATTATAACGATTTTAAATGCCTACATTTATAAATTTTAATTGTTCCAAT
Source organism: Synergus umbraculus (assembly GCA_900474325.1). NCBI lineage: Eukaryota > Metazoa > Arthropoda > Insecta > Hymenoptera > Cynipidae > Synergus > Synergus umbraculus. The sequence goes on along the minus strand of UCOK01006113.1, from coordinate 33,777 downwards.
ATTTTTTAAATTCTGATACTTACTCGATTTATAACTTTGTAGACATCCCAATCTTCGTCTCGCATTCCGAAGTCGTCATCTCTTTTTTCTTTTCTAGCTAATTGACTGATGATTCGCATTCTTTCTTGTGCAGCTGCCGTTCTGCGTTTCGCCATATCTTGTCTTCGTTGTCGCTTTGCTAGGCGCTTGTCTAATATATCCTGCCTAAAAATTTCATCCAAAATAATTTAAATTTTAAGATTAATAACATCCATTTCCACTCATTTATTTACCTCTTTTTTTTGACACTGGTGATCCACTCGTCAAAATCTTGCTGGTCCTTCGGTTGAAGACTTTGCTTAATCTTCGGTTTCTCTTCTATGACAATATTTTCCTCTTGTGAATTGGCAGCGACTATTTTTTGACGAGTCCTCTCAACTTTTGCCTGGAGATTATTGATCATTTTAATCAAGTCTGCTTCGTTCGAAAGGGAATAAGATTTTAAAGCTTGCTCGAATTCCTCCGTGTCACCTTCTTCTAAGAGGTCTTGAACAGCTAACAGTTGATTGAGTTGCTCCTCATCTTCTGCAAGCTAAAAATATAACAAACATAAATTATTAAGGATTGAGTTTATTTATTTACAATTATTGGAACAGAATATTTCTCTTGTTCTGAAGGTTGAAAATACTAACCCTTTCTTCCCGTTTCCTAGCATTAATTTCCATGAGACGTCGAGCAAGTTCTCTTTTTCTTTCTTTCTGTTGTTCTACAGTCAAACCAGGAGTACTCGCTGGTGCTATATAAGGTAGTTGAACTCTTAAAATATTTATATCGTAATAATCTGGATCCGCCCATTTAGCAATCTCTTCTTGATAATTCAGGGCAATTTTAGAATGATAGTGAATCAATTCCTTAAAAGAGAAAATGAATAAAATTCTATTAATTAAAACCCCTTGTGTCTTTATCTCCTTTACAATTGACATTAATTATTCTAGAACAATTAATTTGATAAATCAAAATCTTACTTCTGCTCGACTCGGATTGATTGCATTCACATGGACCGGATATTTCAATTGAAGTAATCTGTGCATATAGGAAGTTATATGATAACCACCAACGTTAATTCTTCTTGAATTTGCAGCATCAACTTTTCCATCTAATACTGGAATAACGTGTGTTGTATGATAACCGATGTTGACAATTAAACCATCGGAAGCGCAATTGTTGTGATGGTAAGAAAAAAGACAATCTACTCCATAAGCTATCGAAGGTACATTATAGCACTCAAATAAAAGCTCGGCCATCACTAAAAGAAAATATTTAAAATAAAATTACATTGCTATATACCTTCATATTAAATATTATTAAACTTTTACAACACACTTACAGTTTCTAGAATAATTTGGGTTGAGAAATGCCTCAGTTAATATAATAGGATGATTCACAGATCCAATGGTGTCGATACCCAGGTGGGTAAATGTGTAATCAAATATTTGTTCCTGCGCCTCGAAATGCGTTACAACATTTCGATCGAATTGCGTTTTTAGTTGGAATCGAACAGCTTCTATATTTGCTATTTCATTTCCTACTTGCAATTCCCCATCCTTTTTCCCTCGTTCTTTTCTGGGTTTTGCTATTAGATTCTTGAAAATTAAGAGTGGATCTTTGTCTGTTGCCCATCCAACTCTACAGTTATAGGATCCTAAAAATATTTTTTATATTAGATAATATATTTTTAACTAAATTAATACTACATGTATATAAATATATTTTGTATCAGAAACATAAATTGCAAAAGTTTCGTATTTTTTTAAAACCATTTTGAGATTATTTTTCTGTAATATAATCGTTTTTTTAATATAAAAATTGGAAAGATACACAATCAGCAATAATTGATAAATTATGTAAATAAATGTGTTTTTATATTTAAAAAAGGTGAGGTAAAAGGGGTTAGGAAATTAAATATAATCACCATTGTCGATGACCAACGGAATTGAGTCTGCTCTAACTTTCTCAGAATATGTATGAATTATATCTGGCACCGACTTTATATCTTTCAGCTCAAGAATATCCATTTTAAATGAATAAAATTAGGTTTTTTAACTTTTTCTATACTTTGCACCGGTAAACGGCGTAAACATTTCCGTTAACCACAGATCTACGCATGCGTCGCGTGGAAGACTTCATTGGTTGCTGTTATAGCGCACTTATTTGAAACTAATAAAATGTGTAAATGATTTTTACAGTAAATGATTAATATAAAATGCAAAAATGTATTTTTTTAACCAAAAGATAGATTGCTTTTATGGATAGGTGAAATCATAGTATGATTACAAATCATTATTTATTAAAATAGCCAATAGACAAAAGAGCCAATAGGATTCGTATAAGCCAGACGCAGCCGTATGCGCAACGCAATGAACAACAGATGGTAAAAGTCACTTCCGGTTTGAAAGAAGAAACATTTTGTGCTTTTGACTCTTTTGAGTTTGACACCTTTTGACAAATATCTTTGCTTTTGAGCATTTATTACAAGTTTTTCCTATTTTAGAACTGAGGAGCTAATTACTGGTTGATTATTAAATTAATCTTTCTGTGGCTGCAGCAGGAAATGAGCATTATTTCACCAGTTACTTCGCCTTCTGTGGAGCTAAGCTCTTATCGAGATCAGCACTTTAAGGTTAGTTTACTTATATATGTAGTAAATTTGTTGTGTCTGTCGTTATATACGACAGAAACAATAAATATTTCACTGAACGGTTTCCATAGAATTTTTGTGTACAAACTTATTAAAATTCTACTTATTTATATATAATTTTGAATATTTCGTAAAGAAGTAATTAGTTCAAATGCTTCGAAACTTTATTTGTTTAAAAGCTTATTACGTATATCCCGTATATTTCACAAGCAATTTCGAAATTACTATAAAATTTCCAAGCAGAAGCGAGAAATTTTAAGCTCATCTGCTCATATTATTTGAATTATTCATAACGTGGAGTTCAACTACTTGAGTTTTTTAAAAATCTGCAGTCTGCCCGCTTAGTTGAAAATCGCATTTTAAAACTATTTAATATATAGTCAATGGTATTTCTAGGATTTCACAGATCATTAGACGCCATTTATTATTAATTGAAAATACTATTATTTGAAGTTTAAAGTTTGTTTCATGAAAACATGAAAAATATTAAACACAAAAATAAATTTTAAGTTTGCAAGGCGAAATGACAAAATGCAGTTATGGATAAAATGTAATTTATATGATATGTACATATTAATGGGAAATGTTATTAGTGTTTATCTAAAAAAATTCTAATATATGTTTAAAATTTAGAGAGCTTAGTGATCGTACAACAGCAATCAGTGATAATCTGATTATTTGGTGATCATCGTTTGAAGAAAGACGTCTAAAGCTAAAAATGAGCATTTTTTCCCCTGTTGTTTCTCCATCTGTGGAGCTCAGCTCCTACAAAGACCAGCACTTTAAGGTTTGTTTATTTCGAATGGGGAAATCTTTATTTTGTACTACAGAATATTTAATTTTAATTAGATTTATTGTGACAATAAATAACATTTTCATGGTGTCCAATGGTCTAGAAAACCTGGAAATCAAGGAAACTCTTTGTTTTTATACAATAAATTTTTTTCTAACATAAATTATATTTCTGTAGTAGTAAACAAGACAAATCTTAGGCTTCTGTTAGAATTTTTTCTGAGGTCAAAGTGTCTTGAATCATACACATTTTCACTTAATGAAAATCAAATGTTATTATTTTCTAGGGATCTCGTGCAGAGCAAGATAGGCTCTTGAGAAATTCTACGACATTATATGTCGGAAATCTTTCATTTTACACCACCGAAGAACAGATTTATGAACTTTTTTCAAAATGTGGCGACATCAGACGCATTATTATGGGGCTGGATAAATACAAGAAGACGCCCTGTGGCTTTTGTTTTCTTGAATATTATTTGAGAAGTGATGCTGAGAACTGTATGCGATATGTTAATGGAACTCGTCTCGATGATAGAATTATCCGAACTGATTGGGACGCAGGATTTGTAGAAGGCAGACAATACGGTCGTGGAAAAACTGGTGGCCAAGTATGTTTTTCTTCCTTTTTAATAAAAATACAGCATGTATTATTTCACATAAATTTTTTGCAAACTAATACTTTTGATAAATTTGTAGGTAAGAGACGAATACCGATCAGACTTTGACGGCGGCCGAGGTGGATATGGAAAGATAATTCAACAAAAAGTGACTCCCCTTGCTGACACGTTTGTTCGCTAAACCTCAATGGGCCGACTGATAATTTAAGTAAAAGTTTATCTGCAAAAATGTTTGAAAAGTAATACCTTTTGTGAAAGTTAAAATGTACTTTTTAAGTATTTATCAACTGCTAAGAATATTCGACCAATTAATTAAACGAATTGAGTTTCGTTTTTATCCGGGTTTTCATATTACTGAAGGAAATTTTTAAAAACTTTTTCTTAAAAAAAAGTACATTAATTCTTTAGAAAAAAATTTCATCTTGATTTATAGTAAATTCAAATAAATTTTATGGTAACGATCGAATTTAAGGGACGTATGTGTGTATATATTAATATTCTCAATAATAAATATGAAGTTTACTAAGATTTTGTTGACTTGATTTCTTCATATAAGATTCATTCACACCCCGCATCTTTAGGCGAAAAAAGTTGAATTATAATTTATTGAAATTTTTATAATTACAATATAGAAAACACCTACTCGAAAATTAATGTCATCCTAGATATTTTGATCTTTTTTAACATTTCTCTAGTCCTCCACTCCATTAGCCTTACAGAAAAATTAAAATTTTTATAAAATTTTGAATTTTGCGCCAAGCACACGGAAATTTGATTCACGCAAGCGCATAGTACGTTTGTCGTTTGTTATTGTTTGTCAAATGTTTATATTCCGACGGAAAAGAAGAAAAGTGATTTGTTTTTTGTATAATATTTCATAGTGGTCACAGTTATTAGAATTTTTGTGTGGTTTTTAGATTGCAGCGATTCTTCTCTCTTTAAGAAAAAAGTTTGCGGCACTTTTTTATGTAAAAATGAACATTGTATCGCCTTCAACTGAACTTAGTTCGTATCGGGATCAACATTTCAAGGTAAGTTTATTGCAAATTTCTTGTTTCATTGGGAGATCAAAACTCTTTTGTTTAAATTTGATTAAGTATGTATATAATTTTCTTATGCATATGTGAGCAAAATGAAATCCTTATTTAACGGTAAGTTATAACAATTTTCTTTCCTCTGCTTTACATAGGTTAAATTTCATTTAGTTTATTAATTTTTAACCGTGGTTCTTTTGCACTGGGAATTTTTTACACGGAAAATGACAGTAACAGAAAAAGTACTTTAAAACCCATAAAAATGTATTCAATTTTAAAAACCCTATTCTAAAATAGTCTAATTTTTAAGGTGGAAAATCCCAGATTTTTCAGTTTTAAAACAAATGCAGTGTATACATAATAATGTTTCTTGTAAAGTTTTTTTTATACTAATTTTTTATACAGAATTTATAGATGGAAAAAATACCTGAGAAGCTACTTGTGTACAATTATTTCAGTTTGTAAGTTCTAGATTAAGTCTTATTATTTTTTAAACTTACATATTTATAAAACTATATACTTTTAAAAAACTATTAATAATTTCTGAAAAAAAAAATTGAAAACCTTTACTACAGGGATCTCGTGCAGAGCAGGATAGACTTTTGAGAAATTCCACAACTTTATATGTGGGAAATCTTTCATTCTATACGACTGAGGAACAAATCTATGAACTTTTCTCAAAGTGCGGTGATATTAAACGCATTATTATGGGCCTCGATAAATATAAGAAGACACCCTGCGGATTTTGCTTCGTCGAATATTACATCAGAAGCGATGCGGAAAATTGCATGAGATACGTAAATGGAACTCGTCTAGACGATCGAATTATTCGGACAGATTGGGATGCTGGTTTCATTGAGGGCAGACAATACGGTCGCGGAAAAACCGGTGGCCAAGTAATTTTTTCCCTCTGTAGAATTAACCATTTTATAACTAGAATTATACGTACAGAGCGAGAAAATATCTAGTTTAAATATTTTTTAAGTAAAATGAAAATATTCAATAATTGAGCCGCTGGATTCTATAAGGGCATATAAAATTCACATGGCCATTCCGTTTGGCCTCTGTTTAAAATCGATTTTGAAAATTAAATTTTTAAAATATATAACTGAAATTTCCTACAAAGCCATATATTTCAAAAAATTAATTTTCAAAATCAATTTTAAAGACAACAGAGGCTAAACGGAACGGCCATGTGAATTTTATATGCCCTTATAGAATCCAGAGGCTCAATTATTCAATTATAAAACGCTATAAATTCATATCTTCAGAATAACAAATTGAATTTGAAAAATATTCCATGATTCGATTGTTTCAGGTAAGAGACGAGTACCGATCAGATTTCGATGGTGGTAGAGGAGGTTACGGAAAAATCATCCAGCAAAAAGTGACGCCCATTTCGGACACTTTTATCCACTGAAGATCCACAAAATCTGCGAAAACTGTGTTCACACTATTTATCAAAAATAAGTTAGGATAGATTAATATGTTTATAGTCAATTAGTTCCTTGGAACGATACAAAATAGTTAATTTGAGTTGACTTGTATTTATTGCAATACTGCTTTACAAAATACTTTAATATAGTATAAAATATCATATTAATTATTTACACGATTAATTATTATATTAATAAGAATGTGATACGAAGGCAATGTGGCACTTGTGAATAAAGCTACTGATCTTTACCTCCTGGTGTATAATTTATAGTTTATATACTGAGCTAGACAATCTGAATCTCAATAGTCCTTAGAATTGTAGAAATCTTCGCGAATCTTAAATAAGGTCCGAAAGAATCGTGAAAATTTTACCCTAGTTTTTTGGTAATCTTATTTAATTATACGCAACAAAATTTTCTTGAAGATGGCGATTTTAAAACTGCTCTTAAAGCTTCAGTGAAAACTTCCTTGAGACCTTCTTGTTTTACAGCTGAGCACTCCACGTACTTATAGGCTTTGATTTTTTTCTTCATTTTCTTGCCTTCACGCGTCGTTACTAAATCCAAATTCTCTTCACTCCTCAAGTCGCTCTTCGTGCCTGTAGAGAAAAATTTGATAAAAATGGTACATCTGAATTATAAGATTAAACATAAGTTGTTCATAATAAGTTGATAATCAGTTAAACTTAAATACTGACAAAAAAAACTAAGTTTAACTGATTATCAACGAGTGTAAAGACAAGATTCGAGTTTAATGCATTATTCTTTACAGAAATAAATTATAAGATATATATATATATATACACACCAACAAGGACTATCGGGACGTTGGGACAGTGATGCTTTATCTCCGGATGCCATTTACTGGCGACATTCTCATATGAACTGCGGGCACTAACCGAAAAGCAAAGCAGGAAGCAGTCAGTCTGAAATTAGAGATATTTGAAATATTCACAGAATTCAATAATTTGGGTAGATGGAAAAGATATTATTTGCGTTTGTTCAGCGTTGTATCTTATCTAAAAAAATACTAAGAATAGATAGGAGTTCTAGAGAACGTTGAACAGTATCTGTTCAAGAATCTTTTATATTTAGAACGTTTAAAACGATTTTAACAAACGGCTTAATTTTTCAAATCAGGTCAAATTAATTTCTTTAATTTGTAGATTAAAATCAACTTGTCGACTCCAATCACAGAAGTTTTATCTGGCATTAGAAATTGTTGACTCACATGTGGATAGGATAAGGGCCTAAGTCTTTCATAATCTTCCTGGCCAGCTGTGTCCCATAATGTCACGTTAAATTCTTCTCCATCGAGCATTATCTTCTCTGGATAATTGTCGAACCTGGAAAAATACTTTGCTATTATTATTTCATAAATTATTAACTACGAAAAAGAAACTTTTAATTTTAGAGATAAGTTTTTGTAATTGAGGAAGAAGAACGCTTACACTGTGGGGACGTATTCTGTGGGAAATTTTTTCGTTGTATAGGTAATGAGCATGCAGGTTTTGCCAACCATTCCATCACCCACTGCAGTGACTTTGATGGGTCTGTTCCGAGCCATTTCTTTGTTTTCTGTAATTGAGAGAAAGATTTATTATAAAAATTCAATGAGCGTCAAATTGCAGGGCTGTAAAGAAAAAATAAACAATAATCCTATTATTACTTATTTTATAATCTCCGTCTTCGGGAAGTGATAGCTCTGTATTTACAAATTTACATACATTTACATAATATCAAATAGTGCCTGTGAATAAATTTGTAGAGGTGTGCCATCATGAATATTTCGATTATACTAACATCAAATTTTTTCCAATTAATGTATATCTTTAGGCTCTTCAAATGAAAATTAAATTTTAAATTGGAATTTTTGAAAGACAGAAGAAATGTCTACAAATAGAACTAAAAACTTATTTGAAAGAGATTTTAAAATGTCGAAATGGGCTAGACAGGAGGAAAGCTTTATCAATTAACATGGAGAAAGATATAATTGTGCGTAGGATATAGTGGAATAAACGAGAAACGTAAAACGAACACCCACACGCTATTTTCTCCTCAAGCTTTCACGTACTCACTTAACTTATTACGAGTAATTTTCGTTTATACGATCTTTCTGAATCGTGTGCTTCCTCATTAGTTGTATGAAATTTCCACCCTTTTTTAGAAACAGCTATGATATTTTTCATTTTTTACTAGATCTAATTTAATTTATATGTATTTATATTTATTGCGGCATTGCGGGGTTGTTCACTGGTAATTCATTCAATTTCAATTTTGTTTTTATAGTTCAGGGCGATGGATCCAAATTTTAAGCTCAAAATTCAATTCTCCATTTTACTCAACGAAAATTATAGATAAACATTTTTTCGCTCTGGAGCACTAATCTTTTTTCAAATATAAAACTGTGTACAGAGCGAAAAAAAAAATTAAGTTCGATACTTTTTCCATAAAACGTGGAATTAAAAATCTAACTTCAAAATTCAATATTTTCATTTTACTTAAAAAATATTTGAATTAGATATTTTCTCGCTCTGTACGCATAATTCTAGTTAAAAATTGATTAATTCTACAGAGGGAAAAAATTCCAAATTTAATATTTGTTGAGTAAAATGAAGAAATCGAATTTTTAGATTAAAACTAGGCTCCAACATCCTCATGTTAATTGATACATTTTTTGGATGATTTGAGTGAATGGAAACTTTTTAAAATCTGATTTAATTTTGATTACTCTGCATGCAAGGCCGTTTATGGAATTCATAATAATACTACATATTTTGGGTTACTGAAAAGGAGGCGAGTTGAACGCATCCGGCGACTATACGACGGCACCACAGCAATCCGAAGTGCCATCGTTGTCACTGTTTGGAATATCAATGAACCACAGAGTAGTTCTGCATTTTCATTATACCATAATAAGTTCTACTCTAAGCTTCGTTTATGTCCCTGCAAGCATTGAGCACATCCGTCGATACTTTTGCTGCTCGACCAAAATATCGTGGCTCTTTTTTCGTCAATCCTACTTTTACTTTCATTCCATTTCAATTCATTAATTTGCAGAGTGGCCACAAGATGCAATTTTTCAATTTCCCTAACAGGAAAGTATTAAAGACATCTAGATAACTTGAAAAATAAAAATTACTGTTCCAAATTAAGTAAATAATTCGAAAAACAATATCTTAAGGATGTTGGAGCCAAGTTCTTACCTAAAAATTCGATTTCTTCATTTTAATCAATAAATATTAAATTGATAATTTTTTTCTTCTGTAGAATTAATCAATTTTTAAATAGAATTATGCGTATAGAGCGAGAAAATATCGAATCTAAGTATTTTTCTAAATAAAATAAAAATATTCAATTTTGAAGTTAGATTTTGAATTCTTCGTTTTGTGCAAAAAGTATCGAAATTAAATATTTTTTCGCTCTGTATGCAGCCTTATATTTGAAAAAAGATTAGTGCTACAGAACGAAAAAATATTTATCTACAATTTTCGTTGAATAAAATGGATATTGGAATTTTGAACTTAATACTTGGGTCCAATAGTAGTCATGTGTAATTTAAATTATTTTACCTTTATCTCTGCCGATGCACATAAGGCCACTTTTGGTTTTTTTCTTTTCTTCTTGCATTTGTTCTTATTCCAAAGAACAATGCGGCGTAGATGTAAAATATCTGCAGTATCGCGTTGTGCCTTATCACTAAATTCTGCGATTCGTCTTATCAGTCCACTCAGTACCTACATTGTGTGTACACCTAAAGTTTAATTGTCGAAATATAAAATAAAGCACATCAATTTTGAATCCTATTTGTTTATTCGTAATACTCATGAAAAAATCCGGTCGAAAGATTCTAAAGTTAATGTCAAATTAAACATGTCACAGATATGTCTTAAATATAATTGTTTATTTAGACTAAAAAATTATTGATCAATCTCATTTGATTCAATTGCTTGAGTTTTTAAGAAAATTACTTATGCAAGGAATGAATTAATTAATTAAGAAAATGATTTAGATGTCTATGTTTTCAGAGAAATTAAGAATTATAGTCTGAGTAGTGATGATCATTAAGAGCATAAAAATTATAATTTCCTCCCTACGGTTGACCTCCGGTACCCGCCGAATTCTTGTATCATTACATAGTCTCGAGTTTAACGCTTGAACTTGCAATTAGTTAATTAAAACGTGCATGCGAGTCACAAGTCCTACACGTATTCTTTAATTTGTGCACCACCCACCCAATAGTTCACTGTCTGCAATTCAGGAAAAAGTTTAATTGAATTTAATCACGGAATATTATGGATAGAATAATTATGTACATTGAAAACAGAAAATTCGAGGAAACTTATCGTTTTTTTTAGTTTTTCTAATAAGTAATAGTCTGTCTAAAAATTAAACGATTGCTGAATTAATAAAATTAAATAATTAAATGAGAAGTAATAATTAAGTGAAAAATACTAGATCCAAGATTTTATCTCATTAGAATATAAAGAAGCCTCTGTATAGATCTCATAGACCTTCATATTTTAACGATGTGACTCTATGAAACATGTGCATCACTAAGTGTTTACCTCTTTTTACCGATATCCTCGAATATACATCACGTCATCGGCGATGCGAATATTATTCAGGCTTTATTAAATTTACAGTTTACTTAAAACTAATTAAAAAAATAACTTCCTCTGATTACTTTTGATCTTTTAAAAAAATTATTTCAAAAGAAATTTTAGTTTATTTTTTTGATTGCAAACTTAATTATCTGTATAGGTACCAGTCGTTAAAATGATATACTATAGAATATTTATTCTGATAAGATCAAGAAGATAAGATATCTATATTATAAGGCAAAGTGTAAAAATAAGTGTCATTTATAGGTATTTACCAAAAAAAGTAATTTTGTGAAACAAATATTTATTTTAAAACCTTTGGATTACTGGAAATTTAAGAAATCAAAACATCTATTAAAATGCATTCAACATATTTGAACAGAAACGTCACTTGCCAACTAAAGAAGGAAATATTAATGTAATATTTATAATATGTTATTTAAGTATTTAGTTTTTATTAGCTTACAGTTTATCCGAAAAAAACGTGACCAATATTTAGGATGACTCATTTTTTAACTTGAATCTGACGTAAACTTACGACAACTATTTAAATCTATTCATCTCTGAAAATTATATTTCCACGCAGATATGTAATTTAATTAGTAATGTAAGTTTTTAATTATAAATTAAACTTGTATTTATAAAATAAAATAAAAATACTCAAGAAATAAAATTTGCTCTAAATTATAATAATAAAATGTATAAACTTACCAGGAATGAAATTCCATTTAAAGATTAATTGGGAATACACACTTTTATGTTTCACAAGTATTGGTTCTTCTTTATTGGATTTGTGAAAGTAAAGAAGTCGTGAAGGCGATGTACAGAGCTTCGTCACTCTCGAGTGTCAATCGAAGACTGAACCTTCGTTGAGTCAGTCTCCACATGCTCCTAAAAACCTTCACCAGTCACACAAATGTTACTTCACGCATACTGAAGAGTAATCATGAAAAAGGAAGTGGGCTGGAGATAATATTTTTTTTAGAACGCCTCATTGTCAAATTCAATTTCAATTTTTTTTTAGATTCTTTAAATTTTCAGTTGAATTGAGTACTATTGATTCTGTAATAATTTAAAAAAATTTTCATATATTATAGGTGTCCGGGAATCTTAATAATTTATTCTACCTTTAATTAATCCCCGTTAAACGTTTTGAAAATATTAGGAAGTTTCATTTAAACGATAGATCCAGATACATCTATTATAGAAAAAAATATAATTGCTGACACATAGTTCATGTCATTTGTAAGATTCTGTCAAGCTTCGGGTTAATCAAGTTCAGGACATTCTGACTCACGGATATACGAAGAATCATATTTTCTCTGTGCAAAAGATTGAAACTTGAATAATTTTTTTTTATTTCCCCAATCAGCAACAGTCATAGACTTTAAAATACTTCTAAATTGATGAAAAATAATTATTTACTATAATTATGTTTAAAGCCCTAAAAAATTAAAATGCATTAATTGAAGGCAGTGAAAAAAAATTAAGATATATTTATTATTATTCTTTCGCTTGTGACAAGTACAATAATAATCTCTCCGTTTATTTAGCAGTTATATTTTGAAATAATATGATAATAATGTCAGAAAAATGAAATAATAACATGTTTAATTTTTGGTCAGAAATCGAGTAAAAATAGTATGAGAAGATTTACCTTTTTATCACTCACTCAGTCAGTTAAAGTACCAAGTTTTCAATTTAAAAAATAATGAATGAAATGAATTTGGCATTATAATTTTGCATTTGTTTGCCCATAATTTACTTAATAATTAATTGACTATTTAGTTGATACTTTTAACTCATAAAATGAAAATTAAAATTAAAAGAAGAAAATAAAAGTATGTGGTAACTTCACGGTAAAAAGCCATGACCGAAGTTCTCCAAGTTTTGGTGAATCTTGATCCATAAAGGATACGTCATAAAACATTTGACAATAGTTTACATCCTATAAGAGAAGGCATAAAGAGATGAAGATTGGCCGTTGTTTCTAAGAAAGAGCAATGCCACGTCCTAAAAAAATATGAAATCAGAATGTTAATATTAACAATTAATGAAACTAAAACATTATCAAGGATAAAAAACTACCTTTTAAAAACATTTTAAAAACTAGATAGTTTTATCACCCTTCAAAATTTACTATTGATTAAAATATTCAGATGGGCAAAAAAAAAATAATTACCACGTCCAGTTCCAGATCGAGATTCGTTGTTCTTTTTTCTCGTACCTTGTCCCCTTCCAACAGAAACTCCCAAACTTGGGAATTCCGACTCGTTGTAAGAATGTTCTTCCGCCGCTTTAGATTTTCCCGCGATAAGAGCATGACCTGGAAAAATAAAATAAACCAAGAAAGCTCAGAAATTTTTAAAAATGGATAAAAGTTCATCTTTGAATTAATAAAAAAAAAAGATATAACTTACTTAACGAGTTCGGACGACGCAGTGGTCTCTGATACCCCTGCGGCTCAGGCTTAGGCTCTACTTTTGCTGCAGATGTAGAAGCATTAACAGCTTCGCCATACTTAATTACTGTAATAGTCGTCTTGTCTCTTCGACGTTTTTGTTCGTCTGCGTCTGTACGTTCAGAAACTCTGGTTCGGTACTCTTTGCTTACCTAAAAAAAATTAGTTAAATACTGTTAAATAATTCATAAGAAAATCCCTAAGAAATTTTGTTCAGATTTCATCAAATTTAAAACACTTTTATAATAGAATAATGTCTAATTAATGCCACACTTACTCCAGTCATAGATTTTATACCAATCATATCTTCAAGTTGCATTTTGTCAATTTTATTATACAGAGCGCTCGTAGAATCGTTCATGGCAATCGCCTCTTCATAATTATATTTCAAAGGAAGATGGACACCAGGTTTCATTTCGATATTCAAACTTTCACAGCAGTAATCACAGATTGTAAATGCCCATCGCTTCACATGGGACATGCTACAATATTGGCTCGTACCGTCTAAGTTTTTGTGGAACTAAACCAGAAAATTGAATCACATATTTAAATTTTTTGAGAAAAAATTTGAAATATAATATATTCTGAGAAGTAGAAATAAAAACTCACATTGCAGTCAAGTCCAGGAGTGAAAGAAAAGGTGTCTTTGATGAGCTCGTACTCTGCCATGACAGTATGGAAAAAAACGGTCTCACTACCTGTTGAAGAAGCTGCGTTTCGCAAATATGTAAAAAGTATCTCCAGGTCGTAAATGAGAAAAGTGTCGTCAGGAACATCTAAAAAAAATTCGCAATTAGTTAATTATTTTAAGATTAAACGTAATATATATAACAATAAACATATAAGATTTTATTAATTTGATAATTACCTAATTTTTCACAGAATCTTCTTATCAGTGCTTGTACGGCCGGCTTGATTTTCGTCGATGCATACAAGGGAGGATATTTCTTTTCCTTCATGCCTGGTTTTAAAAACTCTTTCAAATTTTCAGCCATTACTTCGAAGCGATCTTCTCCAAATTCTAAATTCCACGAAAGCTTATGAGTTTCGTGACTGGTTTCCATAGCTTCTCTAGTGTAACCGGTTTCTATTTTGGCTTTTAGAATCTGATGATAAATATTTGTCACCCCATCACGCAATGAGAACTCGGAAACCGCAAACTCAGCAGGAATATAATCACATTGATTGTTTTCCAAGGGTCTTCTGTAGAACCAGTTACAGTGAATGAAATTGAACTTCACTTTAGGGAGATCTGTTCAGATGTATCACATTAAATAGATTCTGATTTGCTTATCGTCAAAATAATTAAAGTTGCATTAATTTTTTATTTAAAATTGTATTTAACTTACTTCCCAATTCCATTGCCAAAGCGACTGTAGATTCGATATCTTCTTTCATTTTTAATATAAATTGTTGTTTCCTTTTTTCTTCCCTACTTACGGCGTCCATACTCTCCCCAATTCCCGTTTTTTTACCTTCTGGTTTCACATCTCGTTTCGCGCGATTATTATACTCTGTTCTATTCTCATTACTCATTTCCTGAAAACATTGTTTTATGTCTTTTGTTTAATTTCCATAATCTGTCCGCTAGTATTGTTAGTGATATATGCAAAAACTAATTATTATGAGAGGAAAAAGGACTTTTTTTCTAAAAATAGAGAACTTTTGAATGACGTTTTTTTTTAAATGAAAAATAGAGGAAAATTTTTCAAAATAGAGGAAATACAGGATCGAGTGTGATCCTTATTAAAATAATACAAATTCTATTTATAGTGCATACGAGATTAGCAATTCTTCTGAAATCTAAGACAGGTATTATTGTACAACGAATAAAGTTAGTGAGTGAAATATTGAATATTTCAAAAGTACTTCGTAAACCAAACAGGTGGTTTGTTTTGAACTTCAAGTTTAAATCAAAAGGTCATTTCTTTTCACAAATATTAAACCACCCTTTATTTAAATTGTGATATTTAGAAATTAAAGAATGTTTCTTTTCATATTAATTTGGAAGAAACTTTTAGGTGTAATTTAAATAAACAACTTTGAACAATTACAAGTTGAAACCAAAAAGCATTTATCTTTCCATTTTTTCCAGGGTCAAAATAGAATGGGTTGCAATTTGAAAAGTTATTATGTCTTTCCTACATTGTGTCTGATAAATTTTGGCGACAAATTTCAAAATGATCTTACCTTCCATTCTTTGTTGCATTGAGGATCGGCTTGCACTTCCTGCAAGGTTTTGAATTTACGTCCGCGGCGTTCTTCTCTTTTTTTAAAGTCCTGCATGAATAGAAAATACCCGCTGGGTTTATTCTTTTTTGGCATCGTGTCCTTTGCTTTGTTAACCTCGAATTAACTATCTTGTAAACTTTTCCGACTGCTTCAACTGGCTCGACTTTATTACCGAAAAGGAATTTCAATCAATGGTGAGAGTCCGAGCTTGTAAAATGAAATGCAGAATCTTATTAATTGTTGAGATTTTAGTGGAAGGAACAGAAGAAAATTGTGCAATTGTTGCCGCTTACCACCTGCTGCTCACTGTACGGCGGGAAATCTGCTGAAACAAATTTGAGAAATGAAATATACCATTGCCAATATTCCCATTGTTACTAATTACTGGTACTGGTACCGGACACCGGTGCGGTATTAGATTAGATAGTATTCTAAAGTTCTCGGTAACCCATGTTTTGTCCTTTTCTTTCCTATAGCGTTATCTTTGTTTAGAAAAAGATTTCGTTATAGGAAAGAAAAAGACAAAACATAAATAACCGAGAACTTTAGAATCCTATAGATGAGCATTCATTCACTGCATTCACAGAACAATAATAATTAATGCTTTTAGTTTGAAAAAAGCCTTCGAAACGCCCTGTCTATAAAGAACTAAAATTACACACCGCTTTACTTGATATTTTTTATTTCCATTTACTGATTTACTTGCATTTATGATCGCGAATCTCGAATTTAGAATGCTTAAAAATGTCACAGAGCGACTTCGCACGGATAAACGCGGACACTAATATTTAGCGGGTGATTCAAAGATTTTGTTCTAAAAGCCGCTGGAACTTTTAATTAAAAGTACACACAATGTTTTTTTTTTATCAAGGATTTTAAATTTCGTCAATTTTTCAAGATACGATTCTAAAAAAGATTTAGTTCTTATTTTAAGCATTGGAATTTTAAAATTGAATTCCAGAATAGATCACCTGGACGTGATTGTGACCTAATTACAAAAAATTCACATTAATATTATTATTCTTTCTCAATTGTAGAAATAAAAGTAATCACCATATTCTAATTTTTCTTATAAAAAAAATATTTTGTGATACAATGCAAATAATATTTTTTACCAACATCTAAAATTAATTTCTACGAAAGAAAATAAATATCAGCAGATATAAATATGAAATTCGACTCTTTGAACATCCAGGAACATTATATATTAAAAATATCAATTTTTTAAATTAGGTCGCAACCACGTCCAGATAATCTATTCTGGAATGATCCATATATATTACTTCTACATATTCAATAAAACGAGAGAAAGAAACTGTCAAGACTTCAATTTAGTTTAAACTAAAGGGCAGGAAATTACTTTATGAGAATGAAAATTTATATATGATACTATTTTGTTTATTCATTTGACTTACGCATTATTCTTTAAATTATAAAATCAACGCTCGAAAACAAGATCATTATATAACACGTTTATAACGTAACTTTTCTCTCTTCTCTGTAATTTATTATTTAAACTACTACATTTTTCTGTCTTGATAAAAATGTTGAACTGCTACTTAAAACAAACAATCCTTGTGTCAGTGATTTTTTATCAAAAGACGAAAATTAATTATATTACAAAATACGTTCATTCAATCTCTATAGGTATAGAAAAAGACCCTGGTAAATATGTTGGTATAAACGCCCTTAGAATAATAGGAGAATGATCTTAAATGCAATGAAACTGAAGCATTGAAGTGAATAAATGAATGAACGAATGTATGAATGAATAAATGGACCGTGAAAAAGTGACAAGTGATCATAGGTAGTAGGTATTCGGTTTTATCGTGAGAATAAAATACCATTAACATGATTGACGACTTTCTGTATTCGACTTCTTAAGAAAAGTTTCATTCGATCTCGCCATGTAATGCGAAAGCTAATTACAAGTTTCAATTAATTATTTTACAATGATTCCCTATACTCACAAAACTTGCCACTCCAAGTATTATTATTAATATTATTCTATCGGTAAAAGTTTTACAAACATTTCCCTTCAAAAAGATGACGAATAGGAGAAAAATATTTTATACAATTCGACAACCATTGTATTGCATTAATCGAGTACAAATTTGGGACTCGCTAAAATTCCGACACCTTTTTAAAGGGGAATTTTACTCCGAACAGGATTCTTTCCCAACGAAGACTTCCTACAACGAACCATTCTTACAACGCATCATTTTCGTTATTCTTCTAGACTCATGCGATTACAAACATCGTTCAGAAATTAAGATCTACTTAATCAGCGATAAATTAAACTTTGGATATTCCGTTCACGACAAACGTCGTTCGATTCCTTTCTCAGCAAGTTCGTTCCCTGGGGAAATAAATATCAATATTTCTAATAGAGAAATGCTGAACAAAAATTGGCTACTTCGACGATTACCAATAATATCGATAATTTGGTATGAAGCAAGTTATTGACTTTTGGAAACAAATAGAGAAAAATAATTTCATAAAAAACGATGCACTACGTCAACATCAAAAATACCAAAATATCAAGTTCCTAAAATTGAGATATTGCTCCTAAAATATCCAACGTCGCATTCTCATCGATTTTTGTGCTAAGATTAAACATTTTTTTCTAAACTAGCTGAAATTCCTACACGATTTTTGTCCGTTGTTACATCTTTCGCGAACAACAGTGAACACTTGAGTAGAAATCTTTCATAAATACAAAAGACGCTTCTTACAAAATCGCGTAACATTAATTCGCAACGAACACACAGAGGTTTGGTAGTATCTTGTACCGATCTTCGTTCAGTCCCCCGCACGTACGCGCCATTTAATATTCAATCGATCAAAATCTTGGAGACGATGCGAATTGTAATTAGCCCACTCCTAAAACAAATTTCTCAAATTTGTTCTTTTATTTACAATAAAACGAAGATCCAAAAAGTCGGAATTGAATAGAGTACTAAAATGTTCCTTGAAAGCTTCAAATATTCCCATTTTAAAACTCTAGACTTGAAAGCGTTTGAATTTGAAAGCGTTTAAGTTGATAACGTATAAACCTTTAAAATGTTGAAACACGAATTTTAATTTAAACGCCTTGAAATTGTCCAGTGTAATATAAAAGCGCTTTTAAAAACTTTATCGAACTTTACAACGCTTAAATTTATATATTGACTCTTTGGATCAACATTTTTTTTCAATTCGCATCTTCACTAATTCTGTTTTTTAAAACCGACACTGAGATTAATATTACAGCGTTACTATACTTTACATTCACAAATTGATTTGGGAGCCGTGGTGTTCTCTCGGGGAAGAAAGAAAAAAAAATTACTAAAAGTACACCTAAACTAATACTTGTTAGCGGTTAGACTTGAACACATGGATTTAATCTCCAAACTAATTTAATTTGAAAATTAATTTCAACTTACATTTTTATCTTCCAAATTTAATTGTTTTGTTCATTCAATCAGTATCCACTGAACCGCTAAGCTAAACCTAAGCCCTAATTTTAATCAGTACGACTTATGGGTCTACCTCTCATTTACAACAAAAATATGCAGCTTTGTGTTATGGTTTTCATCTATCAGTGCTTTCAATGATTCTAAATAGTGTTGTGAATGAATGTGAGTGTTTGTTTTCATATAAAATTCAAGAAATTTGAACTATATGGTGCACGTCAAGATACAGTCCCGTCTTAATCGGTATAAAGCCATGCTTAAATCGAAGAACACTATCAGTAATATTATACAAGTATACACGAGGGTAGATTTAAGCACGGCTTTAATCAAACCTCAACTGAAACAAAAAAAAAACTCCTACTCGAATAAGGTTCGAAAATTGTATACTTTTATAATTTATTCTGCTAAATTTTACTAAAAAAATCATTCAATATCAATTCTAGATATTGAGTCATTGTTATCGGAATTTATTATCTCATTTCTAGATTACGAAGATTCATTTTACGAAGAGTAAAACTCCTGAAGATTTGTCAATATCAATTTTGTATTTTATCGTAGGAAAATTAACATTTTATGTACATTGTACAATTCCACTACTTCTAATACGAAATACTTTATTGTCAACGGGAATTAATGTATTCATATATATAAGGCGTATAAAATAATATATACATAAAGAAGATAAAATTGAAAATTATTTCTTTTAATAGTATGTAACTTTGTTTTCTAAAAAAAGAGAGTTTATAGTAGATAATTGTTTTAAATAAATTAAAATCTCATATTGAAGAATCAGGAGTGTCTTAAAATTAACAATTAGAAATAATTACCATGCAGTCATTAATCCAAAAAATGATTTCCTCAAGTTAAAATTAACTCAAACAAGATACAAAATATAAACAAACAAAAGTAAGTTACTTTAAAAACTAAAAAAAATCTGTTAAGTACCTGCCTCAAAAAATATTAAATTCAACATCAACAACTGTAAGTTTTCAATAAATATTAAACTTAATATACAATAGTAAATATAAAAATCCAACCACGATGTGATTTATATGCTTTTTAAAGTAAACTTTAAGTTATTTTAAAAAGTCTTAGAAAAACAAGGGGCAATATTCAGAAGTAAAACGATCAGAAATTTTTTAGTTTTCGAAGGAATTTCAACCTTTACGTCAAATTAGTGTAACTTTCGAACCCTATTCTTAAGTTTTACTAAAGCTAGTGTTCCCAGAACACTTTACTGTTCCTGTGGCTGGTTTATCGGCTAAGGTTGTTCATCAGTGGGAGGCCACTGACCCGATTGATTCCAGTCCCAATCTTTGCCCTTAGGGCGAAATTTGCTCGTACTTCCAGCATTGTTCCAGTCCCGGTGAAAAAATTTCTTCTTGAAATGATGTCGTTCGGGATCTGTTTGTCGCTGATATTTTAGTGGAACTGAGGGTCCATTCATACTGCCTCCGTTGACGGAATTAGGTCGGTGAGGACTGTGAGGTGAAGGAGTTCGAGGAGGTCCGAGAGCTTCATCTGGCGAAGGCGCCACAGGTGGTGGTCCTAAAACAGCACTATCAGAACCTAATCCACTATCTGGACTGGTATTTACTCCTTCTGTGGATCTCCTCCTCTTATCTAATTCCGTCGACGCAAAGGCAACCAGACGATCGAACCCTGAGCTGATTCGGTCCTGCCAATCTGCTTCCCCGTCTGTAAAATTAGTTTTAATAAAAATTCTATCACACTTTCTAGGCGACGATTCCAAGGACCGTCACGAAAATTTCGGTCCACTTGAAACTCCATTACGGTTGATTACGAAATCCCTTTTTTGGATTTCTTAAAGTACTGAAGCTGAAATCAAATTTTAATGAGCTAAATAGCTTCTAATTTCGATTCGTTTTCAGAATCAACGAAAATATTTTCTAATTTTTAGTTTAACACAAAGGAATAGGAGAGTTGTGGTTCTTTTCTAAAGAAACCAAACGAAAGCATATTAATTCTTGTTCCATTTTCGTTACGATCCATGGAGAGTACTCTACCATATTTGCATAAAAATAAGCCATTGTTCTCTTATCAATCGCTTCTGATCTAGAAGGGATTATTATTGTGCAAAAAAGATTAACTGTCTGTCTTTATTTTATGTAAGAAGATACACTTTTCGTCCCATTCACGTGTTTAGAGATTTTCAAATTAATTAATTAACGAGATAGAATTAATATGTTATGTTCCAAAACATATTGTAAATTTTGAAGATTCCCAGGACAACGGCATTATTTTTATTTTGTTAAAAAATAATAATATAACGATATATTAGGAAAAATATTAGTTAAACATGTAGAGTTATCTAAAAAACAGAAACACAGCAAGAAGACACTTAAAATTACAATTTTTCTTCTAAAAACCATGTTTTTAAGCTATTTAAAAATCTAATTACTAAAATCTAATTCAAAAAATGGTCTAATATAATTACACCATTTTTACAGAAATATCTTACCACCATGCACAAACATGCACCACCACTATCAAACTACCAAAATATGTAAAATATAAAAGAATCACCATACTATTTACCTACGGTATTACAAGTTTCGTGGCTAATTTATTATCACATTTTTTATTTCAAAACATATTAATTTTCGATTGTTTTGTTTCGAAAAAGTGGATTGAGTCTGGCTTATTTTCATGGAAATATTGAAAAATTTGTGAGGTGTTTTTGTAGGAAAGATTGGGTGTATAAATTTTGATGTTGTATAAGTTTAAAAAAATAGAGAGAGAATAGAAAAACTGATTAAAGGTGAATTAAACGACTGATTTTGACGGAAAAAATTTCGATCAACCTCTGCGGGACAACTCACCGAAAAACCACGAAACAACCCAAAGGCAGCCAAATTTTCTGATTTCTCCCTCTGTTCTGTGCGCCTCAATCTCTAACAAAAATAGCTTCGGTGGTTGTGAGGGAGATCGAGTGTGTGACAGAGAGCTAACCAACAAACAGCTACAGTGCATCTAATAAATACATTAACAGTAACAAAACAAATATAAATAAAGATGAAATTCTATTTCCGTAAGCTAAGATAAAACCATGGGTAAGCATAAATCTTGCAATAATGTAACTAATTGAAGTATGCATAGCAGGAAAAGAATAAAAGAATCTAGAGAAATAGAAACAAAAGGTTTCAATTTTTAAGCCTTCAAATTTACTCGAGCATTAATTTTCACTCTTTTAATAATGAAAAACTCAATTCCCAACTATAAATAAATATTCTGGAACTTATAATTAGCAAAAAATTAAAATAAGAATCCGAAAAATAAAAAAAAATCTAGTACTAAAATTTAAAAGAAGAAAAGGACAGTGTGATAGTCCTAAATAAATAAAAGAAAGTGGTGAGATGCATGTTTCTAAGAAATTTTCAAAGAGGCAATTGACTTGCGTGCCTTCATACACATGCAGACACTCGTTTATATAATTTTAGAGTAGAAAGTGTAGATAGTTTACAAAAGATAAAGAATAAAATAACTAAAAAGGAGAACTCACCATCGTCGCCAGTCCCATTTCGTTGTCTTTGGCTCATGTGGGGTTCATCAACTAAAGGCGTTGAAGTGTTCGAATGAGGTTCCACAAGAGGACTCAATGGTGCACCACTGGTGCTGACTGACGAAACAGCGGTTTCAGTTTTCACAGTTGTCGATTGGGAATGGGAGGTTGTTGGGACGTTGTTACTCGAATTGTTATTGCAAGTACTATTAGAGTAACCAGAATATGGATGGTACCTAGAATGCACAAAAAATCCCAATTCAATTATTTTGTCAATTTATAATTAAAAAAAGAAAGATTTAAGAAAATGCCCTAACATATTAGAAAAATATAGAGTGCAATATTTGCATTAATGAAACTATAATGAACATAACGAACCTTCTGTTATTATTTGCAGAACTCTGATCATTCTTTATATTGCTATTTTGAGTGTTGATTATCCTTGCATGTAAAGAAGCAGCAAGACCTTCTACCGGCAATCCATCTCCATTTGAAGACGATTGGTTAGAGTGCATTGAAGAACTAAGATGTGATTGTGTGTGGGGTGGAGTGGGATTATCAGAAAAGTACGACTCGTGATAAGGCTTTATATCAGCTCGTGGAAGTTGGACCGGTGTATACCTGCAAATAAGAGAAAAATCCCAATTTTAGTACAAAAAATCTAGGTTCATCAGAATATTAGCTTCTACTAGTTATTTAATACCCACCTTTGTGGTTGAGCAGTAGGAGTAAACAACACGGAAGACCGAGACGTTGTTGTGGGCGTGGAAGTCGAACCCGATGTCGACGTAGGCGCATAACTAGCTACATGTGCCAATGTTGCCAATCCGGTATCACCTTCTGCGCTCGCAGGTCTGCTAATCGGAGAATAAACAGCTTCCGGTCTCACCATCACGCTCATATCAACAGCTGCGTTGATTATAGTCTGGTTGGAAATCTCCAATGTCCTTTCGATTTCTCCACTAACTAAATCACCGATTGTCCTCGTTCCCAACAATCCACCACCTCCAGGAACTATTCGATTGTCATGATTTGGCTGTCTAGATTCAACAGATGATCTCTCCGAAGATGGCATATGAGTCAAGCGCTCCTGTGAAAGGTGACGACGAAGAGCCAACTTAGCAGGTGAAACCTGAAAAGCCATATCAACAGACTTAAAATACATTATATATTCTTAATTATAATTATCTAAAAAAATTAAAAATATTTTTATACTTTTAATATATCAAATTCAAAAAAGGAGCAAGAGTACTGCTCCTTCTTTAAAAGACTTTCAAAAACAATTAACAACTTCAAAGATTACTTACCTGGGTGTAATCCGGGGCAGAAATATTTGGAGTTAAAGCTAATCGCTTCCTCTCTGGTTCAACTTGTTGTTGCTGTTGCTGCTGCTGTTGTTGTTGCTGTATTTGAATCTGCTGTTGTTTACTTCGATTTTGCTGGTCCTCGTTTAAAAATATCGTGATGATGCTCTTGAGCCTGTCTTCGAAGTTAGGGACTCTTGGTGATTCCTGGATTCTACTTGTAGAGTCTTTACCATTCGTCTGCGTCGGTGCCGATGCAGCAGAAGAGGAAAAGCTGAGAGTGGCTTGAGGCAACCTAGCTCTCGAATTACTACTGTTAATATTACTAGTCGTATTCGCACTTGGTTTGCTCAGTATTCTTCCCGCTTCGATCTGTCTTCCTGTTTCGAGAATCTTTTGTGCAAGGATCTCAGGATTGTTCTCCTGAATTTTTCCGATATCGGGAACATCAGGCCAGTCTTGGGACCTTGAACGACTGTCTCTACTCTTCCGAGAAGAAGGATTTTTCCCATTTTGCTGTTGATTGTGCTGATTTTGCAAGTGCTTGGCATTTGCAGCATCTCGTTGTTGTTGGACCATCGATGCGGATTGTTTCTCTGAACTAGTTCTTTCCAAGACGTTTAACTCCTGCTCCAATTTTGAAATTTGAGCGTGGAGCCTTTTCCTCTGAGACATGGTATTGCAAATTTCTTTAAGAATATAATCCTGAGTAATAGGTAGAGGGGGATTAGGAAGGTTAAAAGAGCTGTTCCCATTGTTAAACTTCTCTTGCAGCTCTTGATAACGTAAAGCAGTGTATTTCGCCTGTTCTGCTTCCAAAAGAGCAACTTGGGCTTGAAGTTTACTAGCTTTGTTTTGCAATTGCCTGTGTCTGAGTACGATTTCCTTGGCCTTTGAAAGAAGGTCTCCAGGCGAGTTAGCATTGATTCCTAACTCGGTCATCCTGGCTTTTAACAGATTGACACTGTCTTCAATTAAAACCTTTATTTGTTTTTCTAACTGACCTGCTCTTGATTGAAGTTTCGAGTTTCGATCCTTTTCATTCACGCAGTCTGCGTTCGCTGCAGTTTTATAGGTAGGTGTTCTCATAGAGTCAAGCATCGTCATTAATTGGTCTCTGAGAATTAAAAATTTGAGATATTATATAATTTTTTCATTAATTAAAATGTTGGTTGAATATATTTTTTTAAATGAAAATTAATTAAAAACGCACCTGTACAAGTCAAGGAGAATCTGCAGGGCATAAGGAGTTGCAGACGGAGCGGCAGGAATACTGAGTTCCTCGTGCACGGCATTAGCATTGGATTGAAGAGAAATTGAAATAGAAGAAAGCTGTTGATCAACGCAACCTGGAGCTGGAGGTGGCTTTTTCCCCATTGCCTGTGGAGAAGTACTGAGAAGAGTTTGGCTGTGAAGAAGATCAAGTCCGGAGATATTGATCATCTTTTTCGGCTTAGTTTTCTTCACTCCACGTGCTCCTTTCTGTCTCCCTCTTGTAGTTTGCCTAGCGATTCCATTTGTCGCTTTGCGATTCAATTTCCTACGCAATTTGTTCGGTTGGCGGCGTCCTTTTAAGGATCCATCGTCCCCATCAGAGTCGCTATTGCTGCCTTGATGCTCTGAATTGTTGGGACTATTATCCAACTGTCTTGATAGATCTCTCTTGGCTCTATCACCTCTTTCACTTCTATTAGAAGTTCTACTACTATGGCTGGCAGTGTTACTTATCACAGAATCATTATTTTCGATATCCGGCGCTCCTTGCTTATTTTTCAAACGATGAAAATAACGCTCGAGCTTCGTTCGGTCGATCACGTGCAAATAGTAAGATACAGGTTTGCCCGTCCAAGAAACTGACCCTTTCAGCGGAGACATCTCAGATACATGCATTATAGTTCCTATGTCTGTAAAAGAAATAAATTTTTTAAAAATATTTAAAAAGAAGCATTTTAAAAGCAAGAAGCAAATCAAATTCAAATCTAATGAAACAGTAAAAAATATTACCGCTCAGATTTCTGTCGGTTATCCTGAAGTTCAAGGGGCAGAAGGACTTGGACGAAACGATGCGTGCACCATCACGCAAATCGGCAAATCTTTCTTTCAATTGATGATCTACATTTGGACCGAATGCAAAATTATTTACAAATACGATTGTGGCTCCCGTAATACTCTCTCGATGTTCATCTGCTAAAAAATCACCCTTCACCAAACGATATTCTCCGCATCGCTTGCCATACCAGTTAAGCCATTTTCGAAAATTAATTTCCATACCCTGTAAAATAAAATTCATAAGTCTTCGTTAAAACTATGAAAAAACTGAGCTGAACGTAACCGATCGACATATATTTTTAGATAAAAAGTATTTTTCATAAAAATTGCTGAAGTACCTGCGCGTATTTTGAAGGTACATCAGCTCTCTCAACACCAATACAAATTTTACAAAAAGTAGCCGCAGCCATTTGGAGAACGACTTGTCCTACTCCCGAACCAAGATCGACGAAAACATCGTCTTCGGTGACGTCGATTTGATCGATCATCTGACAAACCAACTCATAACTCGTTTCTCCATAGACTTCGGGGGAAAATGGCTCATAATTATTTAATTTGTCTGGTTCGATTACAGCTTGATTGTAAGTTTGTTGAAGTATATGACGTAATAAGCCTCTACTGGGCCTTTTATTTAACCGCTGAAATGGTAAACTTGTACCTTTTTCCTGTTTATCATAAAACGAAAATTGTTGCTAGAATTTAATCAGTTGTGATGCATACAAGCCTCACAACAACAACCTTTAAATTTAGCGCTTAACATATTTGAGGAAAATTTTTAAAAGTGGATTGCTAGAAGTCAAAAATAAAAATTAGGGAATCAGGAAGCAGATGTGAGGCCTGTTAAATTTATTTATGAAGAAAAGAGTTCTTACCAATTGAACTAAACTGTCAATAGCCCTATTAAATCTATCACACAAGCCCTTCATACTTTCGTAATCACGAGTGTCATAGTTGCAAAGAATATTATTTTCTAACGGCAGTTTTAAGTCAGGTAAGTCTTCGCAAACCCATCGCATCGTCTCTACTACGTCCAAGGCTCCATCGTGACGATCCTGATAACATAAAATTAAAGTCTCTCGTTAAATATTAGTTGTACTATTAAAAAAAAAACTTCTAAAACTTCACATTGTTTTTTAGTCCCGAATTTCATAATATTCAAACTTATTTAAATACATTGTTTTATGAAATCTTTTACATACTTCAAACCTATTATATGAAATTGAATGCTAATAGTAAATACGACTTTAATTTTCAACCTTCTTTAAATATAAGTCACAAAGCCAGATTTAGTTAATTGAATTATATGACTTGGATTGAGATGTCCAAAAGCGATTCTTGTAGGTGGGACTATCATTTATTATTGAACTTTAATATAAAAATTGTTGTTATAAGTAGGTCACGACGTCACTGGTATCGCAACAATCATTCCTAAAAAAATTGCAAAAAAACTATTATGAACTCACAAAATGAAGATTATCTATAAAATAAAATAATTTTCTCAACCTTCACTCCTGCCAAAAAGAAAAAAAATTAAACATCAATACAAAATAAGAGCGACTTGAAATAAAATAAGGGCACACTTCTTATTTGCCCCATTTTACTGAAAATCGATTTTAAGAAACTCCACTAACCCCCAGGGTGTTTTTGTTGATCTAAAGTTCTGCACTGATAAACATTAAATGGCGCGATTTCTAAAGGAATCAGCTGTGTAATGGTAGATGGCATGCGCGAGGGCTCCATGTCGTGGGTAACAGGGCATTAGTTTTTCATTCTCTCATGTAGCTTCAAAAGTGTCAAAACCTTCCCAACGATCAATCGTTTTCCCAAATAAACTTCCCCATTCCTATTTAAAAGCTCTAAAAAGAAAACATTCTCGAAAACTTTTACTTTTTTTACACCTGACTTCTGCCCAAAAATTAAAGACGAAAAACTTACGGATCCTGATCCCGAGGTGAGGGGCCACTGGTAGACGATGGGCTCCGCTCCGGCCGGGGAATGCAATCGCAACTCCATGCCTTAAATCTCGAGGTCGCACCTGATCTGATACAGGTACACGGAAAAACTCGTGGCACGTGACGTAACCACCTAGAATCCCGTTGCTGGCGTTCGCGCGTTGCACTAGGATACCACCACCACGTAGACGACGCTCGTGTACCCCCCCCGCTCAACCCGAGCCACTTTCCCGCACATCAAACGCTGTGAAATGTCCCCGTGGACGCGTCCAACCTCACGAAAAATGCAGCACTTCACTTACACTAATGCTTTTCGGGCTGGCGAGAAATCGCCAAAACCCACCATACAGCACAAGAGAAAAACAGAAAACTGCACTGAAAACTGCGGAACGAGTTGGATACTTGGGGGGGGACGACGACATCAAAACATGGCGTCATGCCTTCCTCCATGCATCTTCACTGCGCATGTGTCGCGCGTACCGTTGAACCCAGGGCTGAAAAGCTAAACATGCTTTATTGTTTTTTTAACATTTTTTTACGTGGGATACGTAAATTATGTAAAAAAATAAACAGGAACCAGTATACATATAAGAGTTGAATCATAATGGAATAATAATTAGGTTCACCGTGTTTAGTTGATTTCATTTAGTTAAAATCGCTTTTTAATCGTCCGATTATGTGGAATTTAAAAAGTCCGCTTTGTGCTCACGTGATACACGGTAAATAACTGTAAAAAGAACCTCGCGAGTATGTATTTTACCTACTCATCTCTGAGTTGAACCTGAAGGTATCATGACAGGCTTCCAAAAAAAGAATAAAAATAAACAAATGCGAAAACGTCACTTGTTCAAGAACGCGCGGCACGAGTCAATCACCCACACAAAAAAAATTTAGCACGAGCTCTCTCGAGGATATTTACGTTTTTCTTCTCGACCCCTTAAAGTACGATCCTGAGAGTTGACCTCTGGTATTTGACCTCTCTTGTTTTTAATTTGGTAATGCCATAGGTAATGCATTTCCTCGTGGTTCCCGAAATAGATTCACTGTCGTCGTCTATACCTACTACCCCACCACCCCCTGACAATATGTAAACAATGCTCGTAAGCCATTCATAACCACTCAAATGTAAACTTATCTATCTTATCACATTAACTACATTCATTAATAAAATAATTGTAAAACAGTCTAATCTGCTAAAACGATCAAAATCTAATTCTTTTATAACTATATCTCATTTTTTTCTTGACTAATAATTTTTAGTCCCATTTTTACTCTATTTTCAAGATTTTCAGAGCCAATTTTCCACAATTTGGAGTTAAGTTCGGCAGTTTGAGACAATTCATTTTCTAATGAGTGGATTAAGGGCATATATAGATACAATGTATATATGTAATATGTATTGTTATCTGAGGCTCTGTCTGAGAAGTATATCTGTTTCTGGTCACGTAGGCCACAAGCAAAAGACGTACATGTAGCGCCTCCTTCGATTTATTTAAGACCTCGATTTTTCGAAATTCTTTGGAATCGGCATGACAAAAAAAGGACAATAGAAAGAGAGGATATTTGGAAAAAAAGGAAAAGGATTGAAAAATAAATTTTGGATAGCGATAGTCATTTTGAGACTATTCTTTAGGTAACGAAAGAAGTCCTTATGTAAAATATGAAAGATTCAAGATTTTTATTTCCTGTAGGTGAAGATTATACTTTTGATACTCAAGCGCAGTGACAGGGACAGGTTTTATTAGTTGACGTAGTTGCCTGTAGTTGCTTGTGAGGGCAACGTGAGTGACGTTTTCGGAGTTCTTCCTGGTTAATCTTGTAAATACGTTGGAATTAGTTTTATAAGTATTTTTTACGACCGGAAAGATGACGGAAGAAGTGAAGCTGGACCACCGAGCAAAAAAGCGGATCAAGGAGGTGAAAAGAAAAGCAAGACCTGGTGAGTAAACGTCATAACGGTCATAACCTATTTCCTAACCTCAACGTGCATCCGGTAGTATGCAATTAGTGTTTATTTGTATAACTGACGTTCGTATTTTAAAAAAGAGAGTCGGTCTCTTCTTTTAAAAATCTAGAATTTTTGTATGACATTATTTCTCTTTCTTAGCTCGTTTTGCCTTCGCTTTAGCAACAAACATCAAGGAAGTAGTTGAGCATTATTTTGATGGAAGGAGGAAAGGCGTTGCAAATTTTCAATAGTTGTTAAAAGTTCTTCAAAATTAAAATAAGTCAATCAATTGATTGCTTGAAGTTTTTTTATTACTGTTAAATAATTTACAAAGGAGTGGACACTTTCCGGAGGAAGGTGACGCAAAAAGATTTGGCATTGTTAATCATTTTTTCCAAAGTGATATATGTCTTCAAGGTTACTTCCGTTTTACATTATTATAGTATCATTCACAGGTATTTTAAGTTTACATGTGTTCACAAGAGTTTTAAAATAGTTACTAGTTCTTTAAAATAACTGTAAAACGATAGTATTAAGTGGCGGTGCAACTTGTCGAATTTTGAACTTTTGAAAAGTATCAATAAGATTATTGAATTTGTAACACTTGTTTCTGACGTACAGTTATTGTGACTCATCAAGAGAAATTACACACATCGGTAGAATATCTTTGCTCCAAATTTGATTGGTTTCTATAATATTTTAGGACTGTTTTTGCTTGCTTAAAAAGCAGTCAAATACAAATTTGGTTCATGTGTTTACATAACAATTGGTTCATGAACTTAATCTTAAAAGAATGACAATTTTTTTCCAACTTTATTTACGACTCGTTTCGTCATTTCCGCAATTTATCGCAAATATTCATGGCGTTTACAGAGCTTGCTGATAAAGTTGCGTGGACACAACATGCTTATTATAAAAATTTTGAACCATTTTGGAAGTTTCAAGACAATGTAGACCGAATCGTAGAATCGGAAATGTCACCCCAGGAATTCGTGGAGAAATATGAAAAACCTTACAAACCTGTGATAATAAGAGGGGTGCAAAAAGACTGGAAAGCTCAACATAAGTGGACTATAGAGGTATATTTTTCCTTTTCATAAAAGTCTTCTATTTTTTTTAACTCTTTTAAAATCATTGTTGGCTCTCTTATCTAAAATAACAATCTCTATTATTTTTAGCGACTGGCAAAAAAGTATCGAAATCAAAAATTTAAATGTGGAGAGGATAACGAGGGTTATAGTGTAAAAATGAAGATGAAATATTACGTTTGCTACATGCAAAAATCGGAAGATGACTCGCCTTTGTATATCTTTGATAGTTCCTTTGGAGAACATCCTCGGAGAAAAAAATTGCTGGAAGACTATGAAATTCCCGTATACTTTCGAGACGATCTTTTCCAGTACGCAGGGGAACATCGACGTCCGCCTTATCGGTGGTTTGTTATGGGACCTGCTAGATCTGGTAAGCGATTTACTAATTGTTCTTTCTATTGATAGATTTTTAAGATAATTTTTTAAATTTCTAATTAATAATTTTTAAATTCAACAGGTACGGGGATTCACATAGATCCACTAGGTACAAGTGCATGGAACGCGTTGGTCTCAGGACATAAACGATGGTGTCTCTTTCCCACTCACACTCCTCGTGAGCTATTAAAAGTTACTGCCGCTGAAGGAGGCAAGCAACGAGATGAGGCCATTACCTGGTTCTCCGTTATTTACCCCAGAACCAAGTTACCGTCCTGGCCTCAGGATTGTTTGCCTGTTGAAATTTTACAAAATCCAGGAGAGACTGTTTTTGTTCCTGGTGGCTGGTGGCACGTAGTTTTAAACCTCGACGAAACCATTGCTGTCACACAGAATTTTTGCTCACGCACTAACTTTCCAATCGTCTGGCACAAAACGGTAAGATTCTCTAGACGATTAAATTTAGAGATTTTTATATTCCTTAACAGTTTTTCAATAGTTTGGGCGGTTTATAATCGGATATGGAATATTAAACAGGTGCGTGGACGACCAAAGTTATCTCGTAAGTGGCTCAAAGCTCTTAGTGAAAAAGTTCCCGAGATAGCAGCACTAGCTGAAAAAATTGATATTAAGGAGGACACAGGGGTAGCTAGTGATTCCTCAAGTGAATCGTCGAGCAGTTCATCCAGTAGTAGCAGCAGCAGCCAATCAGAGGATAGTGAAGACGATAGTGGGCAGGAATCTCTCGTTGGACACAAGAAGAAAAAGAGGTCCGTATAAAATAAAATCCGATAAATAAAAGCCAAAAAATTCGATTAATAAACTCTTATAATAGTTTATAAATAATATAAAATGGGGATGAAAAAATCAGAGTTTTCGATAATTGAATCTTTATTTATATCTGTTTCGAAATCTGTATAAATAACTTTAAGTATTCTCTTGCTTACAGAAGAAAACTGGACAACGGTCAACCCTGACAATATCGCGTACTCGGGACCTACAGAGACCTCAGACTGTACAGTATTAACCAACAGTTATTGTTTGTACTAAGAATAAATATTGTAATTAGTACCATCTTTATGTTCATAATAAAATAAATGCTAGATAATGCCAAATTTTTATCGATTATCTACACGGACCCGAGGTTGTTAGGCGCTTTTTGGATAATGCACCTATTTTATTTTATTCGAATTATTCACCTATAGACTTCAACTACAATCTATAAGAATAAAAATATCGATCGAACAAATCCATTTTTGACTATATCAAGCTATCATTTATAATTAATTTATACTGTATAAAACTACCGCTTGCGTACAAAAAAACAGCACACAGTAAGGGTTTGTGCATAAATTACGTTGAGGATTTTTCCGGATATTTAACCCCTTCCCCATTGAAAGTAACGTGAACTATTTTTTTAAAATTTATTTTAAAAATGAAATTCTTCAATAAATTGGATTCCATTTGAAGAATTTTCATTAAAGTTATTAATTTCATTAATCAAAATAATTAAATTCTTTTAAAAAGGAAAGACGGTATATATTACTGTATTTAAACACCCCCCCCCTCCCCCTAGCGTTACTATCCAAAGGTTTGGACTGGACCCCCCCCCCAAAAAAAAAAGGCTCAACGTAATTTATGCACAGCCCCTAATCAGTACCCAAGTTTGTAAATGAAATACAATAATACTGACAGTAATCGACTAAAAAGTTTGACAAATTCATCTAAGTAATTCAATTAATTGTTCTAGGGATAAAAGACGTAGTCTAACGAAAAAAAAATAATAAAAAACGAGATCTACATTCTGTAGTACGGTTAACTCACTGATAAAAAATCTTATGCTAAGAAATGATTGGGGATCGAAAAATAAAGTTAGATTAAAAGACTAAAGATTTGCAAAAGTATAAATCAACATATTTCAAAGCGCTTTTAAATTGATAGTAAGCAAAATTAAATCGCTTTGATTTGGAAGGCGTTTTTAGATTTGATTTCTGTTTTTGGATCCCCATTAAATTATTAAATTAATAATTCGTAACTACAAAATAAATGAAAGTCCTCGTGTTAGCACTTCAGTGAATTGCTCCTCTGGAAATTCCTGGGATCTCTGTTGATGTAGTTCCATAATTTTATCGTCCCATCGCTTCATGGTGACCATGCAGTGCATGAAAATAGATGATAAATAACACAGAAGCAAATAAAGCATTAAAATAAAAAGAGACAGAGAAAA